>PVKU01004970.1:0-133654 GCA_004027475.1 Anoura caudifer
TGGCGCTGCGCGTGCGCACAGACTAACCTGTCTGGCGCAAGAGGAATTGCCCGGCTTCATCCAAGAAAGAGAGGTACCAGCTCAGGGAATCTTGGACTTGTCACTTTACAAATACATATTTTTGCAGATGTCATGGGATAATTTTTCCTTTCTCTATTTTATTTCTTCAAGGAACATTGTGCTTTGCTTGCCATCCATACGCCGGCTTATTCTTTGTCAGTCCCCACGCTAGACCGTGACCTTCCAAGGCAGACTCCAGGGCGTCCTTTTTACTTTAATATCCTCTAGTCCTGTAAGAATGCTGTGTCCGTAACTGTTAGCAAATGAATGATTAATAATATTAAGTAGGTCACCCCCGAGTCCAAAGGACAATTTCATGAAATTAACCTAGACACTTAAAAAAAAAAATTGAGCGAGCGTGGTTCTGTTCCATAACCCAAACACATGGGAATATTATGAGAAACCCTGAGAAAAAATCCAGGGACAACTGGAAAGTAGCACTGGCATTAGAAGCATGGTTTTCAATGTGTAGATTCTGCCAAGTCTGAAGGTTATAGGAAGAGCCAGAACAATTAAGTTTTTGTTCTGATGAAAAGGCCTTGAAACGTGGAATCAAAACGTCTTCTAGTGGCTGTGGTAGTCTTTGTAGGACGTAATTTGATCTGCTTGTTGTGAATCCACTAAGCTCCTCACGTGATGTGTGGGAGTTGCTTTGGGCGCTGTTATATTGTAACTGCCTGCGGACTGCAGTGCTGTGAACTGTGTGTGCGGTTTTGTGTAAGTGGCTCTTTATGGACTGAGGGCTCTGGTTCGAGTGCGATTTCATAACGACGTGCATACCCAGCCTGTTCTGGGTCTGTGTGATGTCACTTTTCATCACCAGCTTCTCCCGGATCAGCGTTAGGCCCCTGTTTACCTCTCCCCGAGGACAAGTTCACAGTCGTCTCTTTCTTAACTGTCAGTCCGTGTTAACCAAGGAGAACATTTATTTCATCTAAACAAAGGACTTATTAGAGGCATGTTCAAACAATCCAACTTGTTTTTTTTTTTTTTATTAGAAAGCATTTATTTAAACTTTATTTTCACTGTAATTCAAATACCTGTTTGGGAGTATTAGAATTCCTTTCCGTTTTCTGCAAGTAGAATTCAGGTAAACAATACCTCCTCCCCATTTCTTTTCGATTCCGCGGACTTCCTCTTTACCTCCTTGGACCTGCAGAACACAGCAAGATGTCGGTGTGTGGAAAGAAATCACTCATTATTGCTTGATTGAATTACTCAGTAAATGAATCCTAACAGGGAATCTTTATCTGCCCACAGCTTTGTCTTTGAGAACAAAATGTAATGATATTTAAGTAGGTAATTTGATGTCACTCTGCCCTTTATTTTTGAGGAACTTTATTCTGCCTTTTTGCATAAGACTGGAACTACTAAGAGGCTTTCCGTGGCTACTGCGGTCATCTGGACAACACCTTCATGTGCCGGTGAGGTGTGGCCCCAGTCTTCTGAGTCCTGACCTCCAAGTCCTGACCTCCTATGGCTGAGCCTCGCATGAGCTATGCCCTATGTGTTGGACCAAGGGATCTTGGAGGAAAACCAAATTCTTCAGGCCAATAGGGAGGCGTAGTTGTGTCTGCCAGGGGCCAGACAGAGGTGGTAGTGATTTCCCAAGGTTCGTTTTCAGTGCCCGCTTGGTTACAGGGTCAATTGAGAAGCAAATAATCACAAGACAACACAGTTCACTAGTGAATAGGCCATTTACAAAATTAAAAAGTTGAGTTCAAATGTCCCTTCTCCCTCATGTTTATGTGGTGAGTGTTTTGTGAAATTCTGGATGCTTGCAACTGTGCCGTGTAGCACCAAGCAAGCTGATGACAGAGTAAACCTGGCGACTCCGAGATTGCATGAAACCAGCGACAGGATGCGGGGCAAATCTGGAATCCAGTCACAAACTATTGCCCAGTAAATGTGTAATGGAGACACATGCAAACGAATCACTGATTCCTAGAGTAAACAAGGGAAATAAAGAGTGTGTGTGCGTGCGTGTGTGTGTGTGTGTGTTTAGACCAAGTAAATTTTGGGACAAAGCTTTATGAGAGAACAGTAGGTATTTTCAAAGAGGACATTTTGACCATTAAAGAATTAAATCAAAAATAAAAATGCTGATGAATCTTTACTGTGAACAAAAGTATGATTTTCTGAGAAATAGTTTAGCCATGAAAGCCAAATGGGATGCTATGATGCCACAAAAGTCTGCCAGAAAAATTATTCCTCAGTAAACAAAGACAAATTAGTATTTTACTCCTTCATTATTCAAATATCAGACACATTGTTGTAGTAGCTCATTAAATAAAAAATAAGTTGAAATTTTTAGTTTAATTTTAAAATAGAAAATCTAGACCAAACTATTGTAAAAATTATTTACTTGAGTAGCCAATTTAAATGGTTATTATTTGTTCTCCAATAGCAAAACGTGCTATATTTTTAACATAATGCTGATGGTTTCCAAAGATATGAGCGACTACCACGTGAACTTTTTTATTTTCTCACCGCCAACCCAAGGGCTCCATTCTCAGCTGAATACTCACAGATTTTCTGTGTATTCACAAACTATTAAGATGGGATGTGAAATAAAGACACAGTTTAAAACTCAAGGGATTATTGGAATAAGCCTACCTCATCCGGTAGCCATTTGTCCAGCGTTATGATGTGTGAACCACATTGCTGTAAATTTACCGAAGTGTTTCTCAAAGTGTTCTTACCCACAGTCAGCACCAGAAATAATTAATCTGAATGTCTAAGTGTGATACCATGAAATCTGCATTTTACAAAGTCAGAGATTCTTAGACACATGGATTTGGAGAACTCATCAGTCATAAGTATTGCCCGTATTCTTCTCAATATACTTTGTTTTACTTCAGACTCCAGGAAATGTGGTAACTGCCCCCCCACCCCCCAAAGATCTTTGCTTCTATTTAAACACTTCAACCCTGAGCAGGCTCTGGGGACCGGAGGAAAATTTTTATCCATTGAAACAAGAAACATTTCATCTTTCCACGTGTTCTCATATTCACTTCAAGGGTCACGGCCGTGGCATTGTTCGATGTTCTATGCCATTTGACAGAAGACAAAGTTCTCATTATCTAAGAAATATTATTTGTGCTTTTATTATGTCTTCCTAGTACTATAAACTTCATGAAGGTCCCAGTAAAGAAAGCGTGCCCACTTACCAGTCTAACACACACCAGTTCCACTTAAAATTGCCTATCGAATGTCCTTCATGTTCTACTGCTTTTTAAGTCTTCCCTGACTCTTTTCCTGCAGCTTACAGTCATGCCTATGTCTTTCCTGCTCTGAAAGTAAACACATTCTTCCTCAATGATATTATCAAATTTTTAGTGATTCTTACTGGATACTTTTAAAAACTGAAGTTTAACATGCTCTTTATTATGTTGTTATATTAATATTGCTATTAAAAATTTGGATAAATGATCCAAGATCAATTTATGCACATATATATGTAGGTATGTATGATATATAGTATATAAATATATATTATATAACATGTGTTGCACACATATGTGTTGTACATATATGTTAAATAATGTGCACAGGCCAGCACATATGATCATAATTTAAAAGTTGATGGGTTAAAATAAAATTAAAAATTAAGAATAATTAATGTCAAAATTAAAATTAGATTTCAAACTCATAGAAATGTTGCATGAATAAGTGGGATAAAGAATACTGCATATCCTTTATTCAGAGTTATTGCTTTTTAGCATTTTATCCCATCCTCTCTCTCTCTCTCTCTCTCTACGCACACATATCTGCAGGTGGACCTCAGGGAGTTACACGTGGAGTCATGTGACATGTCCCTGATTGGTGAGTCGGGTTGTGAACACAGGCTGGAGGAGGTGTCTGATTCTCCGCACTGTGGTTACTGCACTTTCTCTGCAAGCAGGAAGTACTCTGTGGGGAGACACTTCAAGATCATGCAGATATGCTACGTATCAAAATTTCCCTCTGGATTTAGCAAAGAACAGTGATTGCAAAATAGGGGCTTACTAGTCCACACTCCGTGGTATTTTATGGTAAGCAGGAGGTCTCCTCTGCAGCCTCCCGCTGATCTCTCGTTTATCTGTCCTTTTTAAATTTATAGTCCATTATTGACTTTGATTATTTTGATGCTCAAAGGGACCCATTTTGCCAGCAGGAGACCATTTAGGCTGGGACCTATGTCCCTGTGATAGACCTACATGATTTTTTTTAGTAATTCCACACTTTCTGGTATGACAAGATGTTCCAGGCCCATCTTCCATGATTCTGCTCCAGACTAGGACTATTTCAGTGGGAAAAATGTGAAAGATGTAATTTTGGTCACTGTATGCTTATTTTTATTGTGATACCTTTCTCTCTAGGCCATTTCAGCAGCCAGGACTAGGAAAATACACACACACACACACACATACTTAACATGTATACATACTCACATATAGATATACCAACACACACTCACACACACTCATGTGCATTTCCACACGCACTGCGCACACACACGTTTTAGAAATCAGGAGCCTGCCCGGAAACCTGCACTTCCAATCCATTTCCCCGAGGATTTTCCCTCGCCTTTCTCTATCTCACACCTGGAGTGGCCCTTCACAAGGAAAGGCCTGGCTGCCGACAACGTGAGCACACGTGCTCACTCCTGTAGCCCGTCCGCAGCAGTTTCGGAAATGCTCCGTCCATTGCCATTCATCAGGTGACTCTGATGTTAGACTCATTGCTCCTCAGGCACATCCATAAAGTGCTGATCTTAAAAATGAAGAGATTGTAAAGTCTAAAATGAGAAAGGCTTCTGAAAGGTATAGGAGAGAGGAGGTCCGTCCATAAATGCTGACCTTTCCCCGGGTACTGATTCTTCTGCTTTCCTGTGGGAACATAAGGACAGAGTAACCTCATAAATTTCTGCTAACGTCACGATCTATAGCTTCCACCCAGCGTTTCTGCCAATTATGGAGACCTCCCTACCGTCTTCAGAAGGTGCTCACCTGTTTACTTACGTCAGGTTGGTAGCTTGTTCACATCCCTCGGCCTTGACCTTGGCTCAGATATCCCCTGGAAGGAGGCAGCTGCCAATACTGTGTGAGAACAGTGCAGAGTCTGTCTGGCAGCTAGAATGTGGGCCAACTGAGGCAGCTCCTGCAGATTTGTATTTTCCCTTGATTGTTTAGCCGGCTCGCCCCATCCTAAAATGTTAGCGTGCATCCCAATGCTGGAGGATTAATGCATGTAATTAGAGAGACGTGGTTTGGCTATTCCCATTTCATCCGCAACAGCTTGAGTCCCACTGCATTACTCATTTGGAGTCAGAAGTCCTGACCGACCGGATACCCAGAGGGCTCCAAGGCCAGGGGTGGACAGCTAGGCAGGGAGCCAACGCTGCTTCTGAGCTTGGTCTCCAATGAGCCCAGGGGAGAGTTCTGTCCTGCAGCTCACATTAAAATTGTTTTAAGAGATTCCACTTTTATGTGTTCCTCGAGACCCATTATTTTTGGCTGTGTTTACTTTTTTTTTACATTTTAGGGGACAGTATAAGTGTAGCAACATAGCATAGAAATGAACAGTTTCCAAAAAGAACTCAAAAAGTAAAATGTATGAATATATGCAGTGGGAAAAATGCCCTTTAGTTATCATTTTCATACTAATAATAGAATACATTAATGTTCATTGTTAATAATCAGGAGTAAGACAAAAAAAAAAAGATTCCAAAGAACTGAATTTGCAACCCTTTTGTTTCTTTTTGGAAATAGCTCCCACCTAATTAGCTTTATATAGTTCAGGCAACTTATTATTCTAAACAAATAAAGTGGTATGCTCATGGAAATGAGTTTATAAAGGCCTTTGCCTTGAGATTCTTACTACTTATTTAACCAAATCAAGAATATTGACTGAATTTTTTAAAAATGATGCATGAAAACTTCCCAGAATGACAACTCACATTTGTAATTTGAGGGAAACCAACCTCCCAGAAGGTTTCCCCAATAGTGACATTGTATCGGAAGGCTCTCGTGACCCTCTGTCCTCCAACGGGACCGCAGTGATGTCTGACATGGAGACACAGCATATACAGGGAGAAGGAAGAGAGGAAAGGAGAGGAGGGAGGAGGGAGATGGGGCAGAGAAAGAAGGAGAACATGAGGGTAGAGAGGACAGAATTATGGTATAAAAATGGGATAGGAAAAGGTACAGTGCAGTGGTTTTACTTATTCATTTTGTACTCATCAAGGAGTTTCTTCTAAAGAAATCTAGAGCCGCATCACAAATAATTAGCAAGGAAACTACCTGTCTTTTGCCCTCTTCTACCTGCCTGCCCTCCCATACCTGCTGTTCTGGGAATTTCTTATCTCACTAATGAATGACCTCACTTTTCCAGCTCCACTGGGGACACCTTGGCACGGCCCTTGCCTCCTCTCTTTCTCTTACGCCCACACCTGAAAACATTGCAGGTCTACGCTCAAAGCAAACATCCGGAGCCCGATCATTTCTTTCCACCTCTACCAGTACTGGTCTGCTGTACACTCTCATTATGTGCCCGGACTTCTGCTTCCTCACTGGTTTCATGCTTCCAGCCACCATCATCAGTCAATGTCTCAATAAAGCAGCAGGAGGCATTCTTTCAAAAACATCATGCTGCTCTTCGGCTTAAAAAAAATCCACTGGCTTTCCATCACACGGTAAAAATCAGAGATTTTACGGTGGCTTATGAGCTATTGCGTATCCAGCTTCTCTGCCTCCCTCCTGCAGCCACGTCCCAGCTCTCTGTCCGAGTTCACCTGCAACTTCCTCCCCGTCCCCCTAGTTCACACCGTGTGGTGATGTTTCTTCATACCAACTATGTACTTGCTTCATGCACTTACGATAGCCTCCATTCTCTGAACACCGTCCTTGGTTTTGCTGCCTTTAATCAGCGAAGTCTCTCCTGATCATCTGTTCATCAACATTAAATATGTATTTGACCTACTTGTTCATTATCTGCTTCCATCTGCTGGAAACTGTGAACTACTTGAGACCAGGGCTCTGCCAGTTTCATTCACGCCTCCATTCCCAGGACCTAGAAATGGCTGGATTCTGGATATAGGGAGCACGGAGTGGGTGCTCAGTAATTAAACTGTTCAATGAATGGATTGATGGGTGATTATAGCAGGAAAGGCTGGACGTGGGCAAAACTGTGCAGGGAGCTTGTTTTGTGTTTGCTCTCCCCGAGTCCCCTTTCTCCGCCCCCTCTTCTGGGAGGCTGGCCGCAGGGTGATAGAAGGAGCATGGACTTTAGGGTCAGAAAGCTGTGTGATTGATCCCTGGCTGTACGGCATTGGATAAGTTGTTTGTCTTTCTGGGACTTGGTTTTTCCCTTCTGCAATACAGATGATAATTTTACACTTTAGAATTGTTTCAAATACTAAATAATATGAAGAATATAAATTTCCTAGTACAGTTTTGGCACATTAAGGCATTCAATTAACTTTCTATTCTCTCTTTCAGAATCTTTTCCTCTTCATGCTACTCAAAAGCCCATATTGGACTTTACTGCTAGGCTGAAATATATACATAAACCAAATTAGAAATAGAGTAAGCTGTTATCTAGTATGTAGATAGCCATATTAAATATAGTTCTGATAAATCGTAGACTTAAAGCGAAAGAGTCACAACCATGCTATTTTACAGTTGACTACACAGCAGACCGTATATTTCTGGGGTATCTTTTCTATCACTGTTTTTAAATAGTAGATACAGTGATTTCAGGCCTTATTAATATTAGGTTTTTCCATTACTAAATAAATCCATACCTTCTACCAAGGAACATAATTCTTCCCCATGCCCTGAGGAAAATTTATTAAGTGACAGTTCTTATTAAGGTAACTGTATTCTACCCTCAGAGAAATTATTTAGGGGCAAGAAAGTGCTTTGCCAAGGTGTCCAATAAAAAATTTGTTCCTGTAATTTTGTGTGGCACAAGCATTTGGTGCCTAGGTTATGCTAGGATCTATTTTAAACTCTCAGAATGATGGAGAGGTAATTTTGATATTTCTGTGTACACTTAAATAAAATGAACATCATCAGGAAAAACTTCAACAGTACTTTATATTTGTGGATATAGTATTTGGAGACGTCTTTAATGTAGCCTTAAAATAAATTCTGTTCTCCCATTTGCCATTCTAAGTGAGTTGCCATAAATTGTTATAATTTCCATAAAACTGCCTAAGTGTTTAGAATTTGTGGCAGCATGTACCAGAAAGAGTGAGAACAACAAAGAATTATTGGAGGGAATTACTTCCTAATTATGTTGAAAGCCTGATATTGAGATTCCGCTTTAGATAAAACATCAGAATCCTTTGTTAATGAGCTTCTCTTCCCACTGATCTGTGACCTAAGAGGGATAAACATATAACACAATGCAAAGGGAAGTGGGTGTGGGCCCAGTGGAGTCCTTAGCTTACTGCTTCAGCCAAGTCTGTTAATGTGCATTACAGGATCGATAAGGCAAAGTCCCAAGAGTTAACGTTGAGTTTTTACAAGAGATATAGACCAGGGGTGTCAAACTCATCTTCACTGGGGGCCACATCAGCCTTGCAGTTGCCTTCAAAGGGCCGAATGTAATTTTAGGACTGTATACATGTAACTACTCCTTACTAGTTAGGCGAGAGCTCAGTGCTGCGACCAAGTAGAAACAAGGTGCTGGGCCAGATAAAACAAGGTGGAGGCCGGATTTGGCCCGCGGGCCTTCTGTTTGCCCCTGTGAGTCCTAGACAGTTCCAGTTCACATTTAAAAAGTCAATTTTTGTAGACAATATGTGGCATATTTTCCTGTAGAATATCACAAATGTAATTGTATTAATTGTCCTATCATCATCTAGTTGATAAATGATTCCTTAGTAGGATAGGGCAATTTGATATCTTGTGACTTGTGTGGAAGCTGCAAAAGAGGTATTGATTTTTTGTATAATCTTTGTTTCCAATATTCTCCCATTTATTAATTGATTGCAGCATCTCAAAATTCCCTCAAGTGAAGAAGTACGTGCATATTTACTTGTAAGTTGGAGAGGAAGCCTTTGAGGTACACAGCCAAAGGCAACCTAATCATGGACTAGCAACAAAGAAAAAGTCTCGGATGTAGTCCCAGATCACTAACCCAGAGTCCCCTTACTCTAGGACCGATCACTTGGGCTTGTCATCACCCAGCCTCCTCCTCCATAAAGTAAGAAGGCCGCTCCAGAGCAGCGAGCCCTAGTCTTGGTATCTGAAGCCCTACACTTCGCAGGGACTCATCAGGGCTGCTCAGCACATGGGCTGAACACTCGCTTTTTTAACCAAAGGAACCTGAATTTTGCCTGGGTAGAAATCAGGACTCCATATACAATTTACTTAAAACTAGATTCTCCTTTCAAAGAGCATTGTAAGATCATGTGCAATATTCTCTCTGGTCCCCCCTGCCCTGTGGTAGGTCATCTGATTTGTCAAAGATCATGGAGGGAGATGGGGAAGATCAAAAAGTAAAACCCTATGTCAGAGCAAAGAGTCAAGATTTTCTATTGTGCATTTAGAACCCTAAAACTGAGATTCCTGTTTTGTAACAAAAAACTAGAATGGTTCATTTTAACAATGAGCAGACTTAGGGCCAGATAGTCTATACACCTTCATCTATTTCCATTTTTAGTCAAAGTTCAAGTGTGCACTGAAGGCCCCCACGCGAGGCCACTTGCTCCTGAAAGAAGCTCACGTTGCCCCTGTGACTGTGGATGCCAAAGACACTTACCTTCTCTTTGCAAAAGCAGGGCTTAGGACAGGCTGGAAAGCGTGGGAGGGGGTCCTGCAAGCCAAGTCTGGCTCATGAGGGCAAGAGCAGGAAGTCACCCCCTTTCCAGGCTGTACAAAGGCTGATGTGCGTAAGTTGCTGTGGCTGGCGCCCCACCGGGGAGCTCAGGCTGCCTCTCTCCCTGCGACAGCTGAGGCCGCCTCTCCTGTGCCAAGTGTAGCCCCCAGCACTGGGTTTCTTGTATTTCGTGGTTGACGCCTTAACCGCGGGGCAGTGCCAGAGCCTGGCCTCGATTCTTTCTAACGAGTTGTCACGGGTCAGAACCCTCCTCTGCGGCTCGCCTTCTCCGCTCAGATCGCCATCGTCTGGAGTCTCTGCCCACAGCCCAGGCCGACACTCCTTTACATGGCAGGGGGAGGTGGGGCGGTGACCGTCCTTGATGCCCTCTCGCATCCTGTCAGCGTGGTCCAGGTCTGTGCCCGGCCTTTGCAGGTGCATCGAGTCTTCAAAGGCCGGTTTGGAAGTTAAAAATACGGAACATGAGTCCTTTCTCTTTCTTTTCCTCATTTCTTCATAATAATCTTACTTGTCTTTGGAGCAATGTAGATAGCGCTGATGGATGAATGGAGAATAGGACAAAAAAATAATAAAGATTTGTGTATTTCAAAATAACTTTTCACCGTATCAGAGGCAACCTAAGGAGTGTGCATTCCAGGTCAGAAAGCAGGATAAGCAAAGGGGATTTTGCCACAGCCTACTGAGGTTCATTCGTCTGTTTAACAAACCGACACCTCGCTGTGCTCCAGGAGTGTTGGGTCCATCACGCCTGGTCCTTGTCCTGGTGACCGAACAGCCCCCACACGTTAGAGTCCATGCAGAAGCGGGGCCCGGAGTGGACCTGGCAGTTCCGGGAAGCAGGGCTTTAACTTGGCTGCAGGAGAACCCTGTGGCCGTGAGGACCCCGAAGCTGTGTCCTACCAGGTGAGGAAGGGGTAGCCCGGCTGGAGAGGCAGAAGGGCATCTCACGCGGAGGGCGTGGCAGGAAAATGTGTTTGGACAACGGTCGGTACTCTCAGCCAGCACCTAAGAGCAGCTTTGTTTTATCTGAACATGGAAGGTGAGCCAGGAATAAAGATGGTTGTGTGCTCATGACTTTTGCCCACGAAGGGTTTGGAGCAGGAGAGCAATTCAGGCAATTTTCTCTGATTGTGTGGAAAACAGAGTCCAGGAAGCAAGACTGAAGGGAGAGGTGGCCTCGAGGAGGCGGTCCGACTGGCAGAAGGCCAGAGGGGGTGTAGGAGCGCTGCAGGCCCTCACGGGGCACCCCCATCCCCGGAATTCACGGTGCTGAAGGAGGCATGGGGGGCCCTCGGCTGCCTCTCACTCCTGGGGAGAAACGCTCCCTCTCCTCCCCATTCCCAGCACTCGCGGCCTCGCGCCCGCTCGCCAGGTCACCACCTTCAGGAACTGTCTCCTTTCACCCTTCACCCCGGTCACATCAGTCCTCACAAGGGGACTGAAGGCAGGGGCTCCCCGGTCGGTCTTCACCCCTGATTCTAATCCCTATCTGGCATTTTGAGCAGCGAGACAATCCTCTTCCTTCCGGCTCTCCCTAGATACTTTCCTCCAAGTTAACCTTTTTCTTGAAGCCTTTCTGACATTTTGTATACTTTACTTGTTTGACAGCCTTGTTCTCTCCCCAGCCCCCACCAATGTGCACCCTAGAATGCAAGTCCTAGGACATTATCAGTGTTTTTCTCTTTGCTGGTGGCGCGTTCCCCAGGGGTTAGGTCAGCATCTGCCACAGCAAACAGGTGTCAAAGGAGTACATTCCAGAGTAAAAGTAATAAGAGGACTGGTCTATCCATTGCGCTTCGAGAGTAAGGGAAAGAGAACAGTTACGCCTGACTTCAGGCTTTGGCTTACATGACCTGATGCTGTAATTGTGCATGTTTGCTACAATCACAGGGGGTTTCCTTCCGCACGCTCCACTCATGTTAGTGCTTTTAATTTTGGTCACGGAGCATTCCCGCGGGACTTTGCCAGCACTGGAATTTATTTTTTTCTGAGAAAACCTCACAGTGATTGAAGTGTAACCGTTTTCAGTACAATATTCAAGAGAAACACTTTTTCTAATGTCCCTTCCCAAGACTGTGGAAGTCATTCATTGAATGCGAAATACCAGGGGGGCTTCGGGCTGTGAAGATCAATTTGTTCAGGTGCTGTCCCGGAACATTGGGTCAGGAAACAAGGAAGCAAATGAAGACGAAGGAAAAGAGGTTGGGAGCTGGGAGGAGAAAGGTGAACAGATCGTTTTCTTTGCTTGGAACGTTTCTGAGCGAATGCAACCTCCACAGAGGGCGAGAGACAGATATAGAAGCAAAAGAAAACAGAGGGGAAAAAACCGCCAAGTGACATCAAGCCCCACCTCAGCCAAGCGCAGAACATCCACCTTATGAGATGTGCTTCTAGCTACTATTTCATCATTCCATGAGAAATTCCTTGATACCCAACTTTCCAATAAAACATTCCCTCTAGCTCCATTCACCCCCATGCACCAATGCATTTGCCAATATAGCTATGACCCGAAAAACGTATACAAAATGTCCTATGAATGGTTTTTACGTTTTGGCACCTGAGCTGTTTTGGTTATTGTGGAATCATTATATACAATTACATACAAATGGCTAGGTTAGTAGGAAGATTTTAAAAACATATCCAGTCATCAAAGAACGTTAAGTGGAGGAGTGAAGCTCTTACTTATTGCCACGTATAATATGTATAGACCTTAAGCATATTCTCATTTAATCATTCCCACCATCCTGGAAAATATTTATTTTCCCCACTCTCCAAAGGAGGATAAAGAAAAGGAGTCCCTCGGCTGTAAGCTGAGGGAAGGGAAAGCGAATCCGTGTCATCTGACTTCAAATGGACTCTCTGTGTGTATGTCCCACGCAGTATCTCCAAAGGAAACCCCGTGGCTGTGCGCCGGTGCTGAGAGCCCCCTGTGCGAGGAAGAACACGGTCACCCCGCCTACAGCACCGGCCCTCCCATGCTTTGTCGCACTTAGAGAATTCTGCTAAATCTGGCTGAGAAGCAGCACACACACGACAAGGAAGCGGTTGTTGTGTGAGTGTTTGGGGAGGGGGGAGAGAATGCAGGAATGTGCTGCGGGGGGGGTGGGGAGACAAAGGACAGCGTTCTTGGTGCACAGCAGCCTCACACCGTGGGGCAGGGCAGGGGTGGGGCGGGGGAGTAAAGCGACAACCAGAATCAGCCTCGGATCGGTGACATGTAAAGCGTTTCCACCACATTTACCAGGCTCAAATAGTTTAAAACTTCATTTCCTGCCAGTACGCATACCTGTGATTCAGTGGCATCCACATATTTATCCACAGCTTAGGATTAAGCAAGGGAAAAAAATCAGAAAGCATGTTTCCACTAAAGAAAAATAGTGGGTAAACCGCACAGACACACCCTGAGGAGAACGCGGCGAGGCCACTGGGATGTGCAGGACGGCGAGGCTGACGCTGTCTTCTGTCATGGTGCAAGTCCGCAAGGCTGGCTTCTCTGTTGTTGATTTTTGGCATTGCATGCATAAGCTTATTTTATTCTCTAAGTTCTAAACTAATGGCACGACCAATGAACTTTTGGAATGTAAGCATTCCCGAGTACGAGTTGCCTACGTTGTGAGCTTGCGGTGAAGTCGGTACACACCTGTGTCTACCTGGAAATTGGCCCCGCCCTGCTCCCAGCCTCTCCGTGCTTACGGAAGCAAGGGCCCTAGTTCTTTGCCTGCCACTCTGTGCGATTTGGGATAATTAGACTGACCTTTGTCTCCAACAGGGATGACTGAAGATTAAATGAGTTAACATATAAAAGTCAGTGGTTGAGATATAGTACCCATTCCATAATGACAGTTATTGCTTTTGCCTTTTATGTATTAATCAGGAGGCAACAGGTGGATGTGGAGAAATGGAAGGATGGGAAGAGAAAGAAAAGAAGAATGGAAGAACAAAAAATAAGTATGTGTAGTATTATTATAATACTGTATCTGAAGAAATCATCCAACTTCATCAGAAACAACCACAGAGTTCAAATCGGAGTGATCCCACAGGCCATGGAGTTTTTCAAGAAGACGGTGTGTCCATTAAGTGCCTTTGTCTTTCAGAGACAACCAAGCAGACAGCACTTCATGTTGGTCAGGTTCCACATGTGGGCACAAGGCTCTATTTGTATTATTTTGTGGGAAAAGAAAATGCTTCATCATCAGAGTATTGCTATAGATGTATCAAATACACAGTTGATATTTAAATGAAAAGATGATTAAAAACAAGAAACAGGATAGGAGTTCGTTTTTAACTACCTTTCGCTATCAGAGTTTACTTCGGTACCCTTGTATATTCTTCAGGGATGGCTTATTCCAACTATTTGAAACTCTATACACCATTCAGAAACACAAGCTGTGACCTATAGACCAAATATTCCAAAAAGTGTACAGATAGAGCTTATCTATCTTTGTACTGATCATGCATTAAAGGAATTCAATTATGCATTAAACACTTGGCTTTCAGAATAAATTTGGTAGGTGATGTCAATTTTTTTTGAATATACTAAAACAATAAATCTTTTCTAAAATTTTAGATTTTCTCACTAGTTCAAAAATCCCAGAAATGATTGTATATCTATTGTAAGCTCTTCAGGATCATGAGAAAAATTTCCCACAAAATATCAATTTGGCACAGACTATATTCTAGAGTAGAAATATTGGAAATGTACGAAATCGTTTACTATCTGAAGTTCGTTGTTTTGGAAAGGGGCTATAGAGCTTCTGCCAGATTGAATCACAGTGTCTTCTGATAGCTTGCAATCTATTAACCATGTTCCCAACGCAAAATTCAAAACACTAGCTTCCTTTAATAAGTCAGTCAGAAACACTAAGCTGAAAGGACCTGTACATGCGTACATGTTCATTGCAGCATTTACAGTAGCCAAGATATGGAAGTAACCTAAGTTCATTGACAGATATTTGGATAAAGAAGAAATGGTGTGTATATATAATGGAATGTGACTCAGCCATAAAAATGAATGAAATCTTGCCATTTGTGACAACACAGATGGACCTTGAGGGTCCTGCCCTGAGTGAAATGTGTCAGACAGAGAAAGACAAATGCCGTGTGATTTCATTTATATGTGGAATCTAAAAACAGGAACCAGCATAACAGAAACAGACTCCTAGACATGGAGAACAAGCTGATGGTTGCCTGGTGGAAGGGGCTTGGGGGCAACTTCATAAGTTACATGTCTATTCACTGGGTTGTATGCCTGAAATGAATATAACACTGTTTGTCAACTCTAATTGAAATATTAAAAAAAATATTTAAAAATAAGTCAGGCAGGTTTGCATATATAATATGCATGGTGTTTTTAATAAAGTTACTTTTCACATTTGCACACTTATTTTTCCCCATTTCCTGGAATGCCTTGCCAGGAACCAGAAAAACTGGATTATTGTTGATTCTCATCTCTCCCCAGCATTTTTATTCTCTGCAACCTCTAGCTCTCCCAAGTCTGGAATGTACTAACTGCAGAGAGAATGACTAGAATGCCTTGTGATTTTGGACACTTCATTCCTTTAAGAAATGCCAGAAACAACAGAGAGCGTGTGCAGAGGGAGGAAGCTCAGGAGAAAGTTTCCTAAACAAACAGGGAGTTGTGGTTTGAAATGACCTCGTTCCTTTGTGATGGTTGCAGGAAGCTCAAAGCATCTAAAGCATTGTTATTATTGTTTTAACGATGGGGGATGTGAAATGGGAACAGTTTCCTGTGATACAGGAGTGGTGTGCTGTGGTGGAAGTAAAAGTGAATGCCGTAAAGTTGCTTGATTTCTAAAGAACAGAAATGAACTCAATATCGTAAGAGTGTTCAAGACAAACTTACTGGAGATAGTGCTGTTGGGAACCGCCCTGCCTGGTTTCAGAAGCTGTAAACCCCCCCATGGCTAAGGCTGAGTGAGCAACCTTGGGACCATAAACCACTAGGGAGACAAGGTTAATCTCCCTGGCAGGGGCGCTGCTCCTACTCCTTTTACTTCACCTTGCCTGGACCCCAATGCTTGATCAGTTAGCCAATGACGGGTAAGATTCCTCAAGGGAGGGATGACCTAAGACAGGCATGATCACATGGAGGCCCCAAGGAAGGACTTGGGGGTGCTACGGCAAAAGAGGGTGATGGACCCTCAGCTTTGACATAGCCTGAGTCCTCAATTCTGTCTGCAAGAAGTCTCCTAATCTCTTGGCTGCCTTATTCCCCCTGCCTGACTTAAGCCTGAAACAATGCAGGTGGTAGGTGTAGCCCTGAGCTGGAAAGAGGGGGTTCCCTAGGGCATCAGGCCTAAGAAAGAATATGTAAAATCCTGTGAAGCCTGCTTTGTTTAGAATGCTCTCAATTAAATAAGGGTCCAAGCAAGAATTGAGTTTGTTCCTCAAAGTGTTATAGCTCTTTAACTATCTGACCCTGACTTAAAATAGGCCCTCAGAATTCTTTGTATGTTATCTATTGTTTGATCCTTACTGCCTGATAATGATTAATGAGCTTCACCTGTACTCCTGTGCAAAAGGACCTAATAGAAGCCCGTTGAGGAAAAGGCTCTTGGCCCTTCTCCTCTGAGAGATCGACCACCTTTCCTCCATAAACAGATCATGTGTTGGTAGACTTATTCACATCCGTGGCAGCCGGGGGGCCCTGCGGGTGGAGCCCCCCCCACGTAGTGGCAGGACAAGAGAGTAGGCAAAAGGAGACACTTTCATTCTGCTTTCGGTGCTTCATCTGGAGGACAGCGGACCAGTGAGTGTTATGCTGTTTGCTACCATGGCCACTGGTAGTCTTCCTAGGGGGCTGTTAGTTTTTAAAAGGCATCCGAGGCCTCATTTGGGTTCAGTGAAGCATGCTATGATCCAGGACTCACGTCCAACGATGTGGGTGAAGTAGTGGCTGCTCTTTGCTAAGAATTTACCACTCTTGACCTAGAACATTGCTGGTATTTAATGAAAATGTTGAAAATCTCACGGGACAATCAGTATTCATTGTGACTTCATCCAAATACACGGCATGGAAAAATCCAAGTTTTGGACTTTCTTGTTATATCAGTAACTATGAATTCTCACATTGTCTAAAGACTCCGATTTTGGTGGTGCAACAGAATAGTGAAACGAGGACACCAAGAGTGTTGTGATGGAGGGAAAAACCTGTCCCACTGGGCCCTCAGATTCCTCTCCTCTTACTCTTGTACTTCCCCCACCATCCTCATTGTTGGTTTCTCTTCCTTTTTGAATGCTATTATTTTAAAATGTTCCAATCCGAACCAGCTCCGTTGGGCAGTACATCAGTTCCAAGTTTGCCAGCAAACACTCAGCAGGAAGCTTGCCGTCAGAAGGGCACTTCGGGTTGCTGGCAGCCGCTGGGCTCTGGAAGGCTGCTTTCCTCTTTCCTCGGTTACGTGATGCCCCTTGAAGAGACAGATAGCACTGCCACTCCCGTTGGGCAGGGACCCCCGTCTCCATCCAGCACACTGTGATTTCACGACAGCATAAACCGGGCTCGCGAGATGCAGGTGTGAGTCAGCTGTTCCTGCTTCGGTGTCGAATCTCATGAAAAGCGTGAAACAAAGGCTTGTGACACATTTGGTTTTCATTGCAGAATAAATAAATGAACACCAAGGCCAAGGCTTGGGAGATGGTGGAGTTGGAATGGCAAGAGATCATTTTAATCAACGGGGCTTCTGCCAGCTATCCAACATCCGGAAAATCAGTTTGGCTGAACGTAGCGTCAAACATGTCAAACATGTTACGTGTTGAAGGATTCTAATGAGTGCTACGAGAAGACGTCAGGACGATGGCTGTCAGGTAAGCAGTAGGTGTAGTCAGTGTCACCGGTATGCGAAGACAACGTTACATCTCTCTGGTGGTCTTTCTAGCTCATCACACAAGCCAGTGTTGAAAATGCTTCTGTGTGACAACGATTATGTCAGAAC
Source organism: Anoura caudifer (assembly GCA_004027475.1). NCBI lineage: Eukaryota > Metazoa > Chordata > Mammalia > Chiroptera > Phyllostomidae > Anoura > Anoura caudifer. The sequence goes on from PVKU01004970.1 coordinate 17,847, forward strand.
ACAGTGGTCACACTGTGACCACTGTCCGAACTCCGTGGTCACAAAGTGCAGCCAATTACTTCGGAGGGGGGACGACTTCTTTAAACTGGACCTAGGAGACGAAGCGTTCGCTGGGCCACCGGTGGCAGGTGCCAGGGGCTGGACAGTCTACTCCAGCCGGCCGACCACACCTGGGGCCTCCACTCAATGGGCAGCACCACACTAACTACGCACGTTCTCCGAGAACCATTCCTTTCTGCACGGGATGAACTAGAGAGTGAAACTGGAATATTCGAGAACTCAAGTGCCCTGAATCTTTCAAGTATTCATAGTGACATAGAGTCCTATGACCAACAAAGAATACAGCACTTTTTGATTTAAATTTTACCTTGCAAGAAGGAATTCTTGGGCCTAGACTTGACCCTTCCTACTGGAATGGCTCACTCGTTGCTGGGTCTGGAGTCTGCAGAGGGGCTCCTGCTGGCTGCCCAGGGGCTCTTGGCCTAGACAACTGTGCAGTGAGGATACAGCCTGGGTGCAGGACAGGGGCACCGAGAAACCAAAAATTAAAATCACTGCCTTTTTTGGTGTATTATATTGTTGGACTTATGATTCTTTTCAGAAACCTTTGTCAAAAATACAATTCTTTGTAAAATGTAAGACAAGTTATCTGTATGCAATATAAAATAGTTGTGTTGACTCTATGAATCAAAAATAAATTAAGTAGATTAACAATTACTTTCAGATAATTTTACCAATTTGATGTGGAACTGTTTCTGCCCAAATGTATTCAATGATACCAAAGTGCCATTTTAAAGTAATATTTTACAAGCTAGAATTCCTCAACGTTGTATCTATTTATGATTTATGCGTTACATTTTTTACAATTTTTGATGTCATTACCATTTTGCCAAAGTTTAGGTGCTACAGCATCATAGAACCTCTTAATTTCATTTCACATGTTTTCAATATCGCTTTCATAACAACAATTTTGCATGTTATTATTAGTCTAACCTGGCCAGGTGCGGCTGGTGGTGCTGGGCATCTTGTGGTTTCCACCCAGGCTGTTGGCACACTGCCTGGGACCCCCTGTGGCTGGGAGACGCAGCTCCTTCCACCCTCCCTGGAGGCTTGAAGGTGTCAGGTGTTCCTAGCCTCTCGTGTCCAGGCAAACTTGTTTCATCAGTGAAGGCCTTTAGGCCGTCCTCGAAAGGGATGTGCCAGATGCATCGTGTCTGAAAACACGTGAGGGGTGAAGATGCGTGTCGTCCCTGGTCACCTGGCGGATTTAACCACGTGTTCGGGTCACAGCACATACCGCTCTGTTCATCACAGGGCGTGTTGCACATTCTACCAGATGAGGCCGGTCTATTAAATAAACACTTCCTGATTTCTTCTACCGCAAATGTTAACCATACGCTCCATACTTTATTAACAGTGGAAAAGTCAGGACACATTCTGCATGCACGAGCACACGGGGGCCATAAGTGTGCGCTGCTGGGACTTTGGGCAACAGATGGGAACAGCTTAAATAATCATGTTCATGGCTGAGCTGGGCCTGCTCTAATGAGCACTTGCTTTAAACCTCTATTTCCCAGCTTCATCTGCTGAGGCACATCCATGTCTGATGGGGCCTGAAGCTTATCAATATGAAGAACTCATTTTAAGAAAAAGAAGGTAACAATACTTTTTGTTGGCAAAATTAAAAAACAAAACAAAACAGTGACGTACTGCTGGGGTCCTCCCAGGCTGGGCCAGGCAAGGGCTCAAAGTTTGTCAGGATCATTGTAAATCCACCTGCGATCCTCTTACTGCCACGAAGGCCACGTGGACCAGTCGGCAGTAGGAGTTGTCTGAGTCCCCAGGAATGGGCCGTTGGGAAATGGGGGCACAGGAAGGAGGAGGGGTCAGTGAAGGACCAGGTAGAAGTAAGAGGAGAACCGTTGTGTGGGTGAGGAGGAAAGCTAGCTGAAAAAATCTGAGCGATCAACCTCAAACTATCCAATTAGCTCCATCATTTCATCCTTAAATGCAGGCGTTATCCTTCCCCTTGAATTTGTTCAGGGCCTGTGCCTTGGCTCTCTCTGGGAAGTACATGTGAGGACTAGGCTCTCTATCGTGTCAGCTTAAATCCATTCTCAGCTGATCAGATCCACATTTGCACTGGAACTGAGATTCATGCATAGCAGATCGTGCCAAGAATGGACTGATGTCCTGTTTCTCATTCACCCTCCTACGACGCCAGGACTCTGACCTCTGGGGCAGCACCCTCATGGACAAGTGCTGGTGTCTCTGAGGGGACATGCTGGGGACATCATGGGCACGTCACAGGGTGTAGCACACCTGCTGCCTCTAGGAACACTGTCCCTGTCACAGTGGAGAGCCATTGGTGCACAATGGTGACAGGAATAGAAAACCATAGGAGAAATGTGTTCTTTTTCCTCCTTCCAGCTTCTGGACCTCTCTTGTCTTCTCTTTTGGAAGGTCCTAATGATAACTCAGCTGAAGTCCCAGACCCAAGTATGCCAGGGCCCGTTTCCAGCTGAGAGTCAGCGGCTCAACGCTGAGCACACTGTCGGGAGCAGATGCGCTGTTTCATTGCTCTGGAATTAGCTTACTCCTCCCACATGTGTTCTTGAACACCCAGCATATATACCAGGAAATCTGGATTAGTGAAAAACTGGACCAAGTCTCTGCCTTCATAGAGTTTGTCGTCTACTTGGGAAAAAATGAAAGTAGCTATTTTAACAAAAGAGCTGTAAGTGCCGTGAAACGAGAGAAGAGAGATTTTATGCTGTTTCTATGGTTTCATAGGTACTGTCACCTGGTCGTCACGAGTCCTGCTCTTGGGGGCTGCTGCATCCCGGCGGCCACAGGCAGGCCCTGGATGAGCTGTTTCCCACTTCACCGGTTGCTGTGAGCCTCTAGATTCCGTTACAAGGAGACGAACGGGCGTCTTGCTGCTCTTAGCTTCATCCCAGCAATTTAACCCATCTCAGATTGCCCCCTGTCGCGCTGATGGCCTGGGTCTCAGTCTGCCCAGGCTGCCATAGCAAGATGCCAGACTTGGTGGGTTAAAAACAGCAGATGTTTCTTCCTCACTGTTGGAAGCGAGGAGACCAAGGTCAGCCGTAACCACAGGGGGGTTCTGGTGAACGCCTCATCCTGGCTGCAGACCACTGACCACTCTCTGTGTCCTCACGAGGCAGGAGGGCCAGGCAGCTCCCAGGGACTCTCGGATGAGGCATTAGCCCATGTATGAGGGCTTCCCCCTTAGGAGAGGGTCTCCTCCCAAAGACCACTTCCTACTTCCACTACCTTAGGGGTCAGGGCTTCAATGCAAGAATTTGGGGGCATGCAAACCACAGTAGTTTTTCACCTCAATTCTGGCACCCCCCAACTTCTGGCACCAGTATCTGTATCAAGATACTTGGTTACAAGCCACAGTGACTAACTTTAGCAAAACAAAATCCACAAGATTGGAGAGAATGCAGAGGAAATCAGCTTGGAGAGAACAGAAACCAAGTATATCCAGGATATTTTGAGGCAGGAAGAGCTTAAAATCTCATTCATGTGCCATCGCTGGAATACATCAGCAAAATCATATATATATATATATATATATATATATATATATATATATATTTTTTTTTTTTTTTTTTCCTACCCAGGATTTAAAACCCGAGGAGAGGAAGAGTTCTCATGTGTTCCTCCCTTGGCTCTCCTGGAGTGGTGAGAAGAGAGACTCGTTTCTAAAACCCTCTGCCCGAGCTCAGACTTCGCAGGGCAGACTGAGAAGCCTGCGGCAGTGGGCCGCCAGCATGCGCAGCTCGCGGCCCGGGAGGTCACCCCTTGTAACGAAATCGGAAGCCTGTTAGGATTGAGAAGTTGATGCCAATAAGCAAAAAATAAATAAATAAATAAATAAATTACTAAAGTCGGTTTCACCATTAAACTGCTATCTCCTACTAGTCCAAATAAACTAGAACTGATGATATTTTTGAATACTTATTTGGTTTTAAATTCATATACACACACTTGAGAGAGTTGTACCAGCTTGGAAAAATGGACCAAGTCTCTGCCTTCATAGAGTTTGTCGTCTACTTGGGAAAAAATGAAAATAGCTATTTTAACAAAAGAGCTGTAAGTGCCGTGAAACGATAGAAGAGAGATTTTATGCTGTTTATATCATTTATATCTTCCTCCTGAAGTACAATGATTGAAGGAGAGATTTGCTATGATGTTTTGTTGTCCCAGATTTTTCTTACAAACCTATATCTTCACATTTCATGGAAGATACTTGTGCTCAGTGATGTTTACAATAAGAACAAATTTCGTGGAAGTTCGCACAGAGAATTAAGTTCCCAGTAGGCCTGATTTTGAGAGAAGAGAAAGCCACGGGTTGTCTAACCCAAATTTCCACCTTCATTAGCAGCTACTGAGTAAATCTGAGGTTATCTTTAGAAATAACTCAAATTTTCCTTCATTCTCATCTACTTCCCTGCTGAGCATGTGCTTCTGGGAGTCTTCAAGGGCAGGTGGTTGCCTTCATGCTCACAAATAAGTCCACTCTCCGTGGGCTGCAGCTCCACGGCGCACGGAAGGGCTCGCGCGGGGGAGAGCTGCGTCCTCAATTCGTCCCCAGGACCCCTACGTCCCCTCACAGCCACGGCTCTGACGCTGGGGAGCCTTCTGGTTGTCAAAGCCCCTAGTGACCCTATATCTGAAAACGTGTGAGTCGGTGTAGACTTAGGAAGGGTATTTCTCTCCCCTTCGGTGTTACACTGTCTTGTGAAGAGCCCAATAACCTGTTTCCTTAATGTTTCACGCGCGGTAGTGAAGCAGGTCTTGTCTCACCTGTATCTGGACACTCGGCCGCCCACGAGGGCGGACAGGTGCTAACGCTGACTCCAGATCGCTAGTCTTTCTTTATCTCGCGGCTGTTTCAGTAGTTCAGGTTCACGGTCCCCGGCTTCTTTCCTAAGCTTAGTCTTCACACAAGTTCCATTCACCAGTTTCCTAGCCTTTGGTTCCTAGCTTCCAATTTGTGTTAGCGCATCCAAAGGCAAACCCACCCCCGCAGAAATAAAAGGCGTTTTTCATTCATTCATGACCCATAGCTCTGGTTATTTAATCTGAACTCCAGAACCAGGGCTCCAGTTGCCCTAACTGCTTCTGGCTCTGGTAACCTGTGAGTCGCTGAGGTTCTGGCTCTTCAGACGACCCTTTGGCCTTATTTCCAAGCTTTGCTGTTCCCTTGGTAAGTCTCTCACCAACGATGCTGGTGCTTCATCGATGCATTTATTACACGCTTAAAGACCTCAATATAATTTACCGTTAATTCCATCAACTTCATCAATCTACTAACGCCAGAATAAATTGCTGCTGTGATTTCTACTGAAATGTTACATTTTTCAAGATATTGCTTAGAAATAGGACTTTCCTTACCATATTCCACTTTCCATATTCCACATAAAAATGTACCAATATCTTTCCTCCTTGTTTTCTAGAAAAAAATATTGTCAAGTCTAAAATTTAGGGTCATTTTTCTCTTGCATTAATCTACTTAAATCTTTTTTATTTTTAATACTGAGTCAGTAATTTTATTGCTATTATGTAATTTCACGTGAAATGACCCTGGATCTATAAAACAATATTTCTATAGAAAATGTAGATGAAGATAGAAGAGAAATACTGTGTGAATTTTTTTAACTTGGTAAGAGGATTTTCTTAAGTCTTTAGTAGGTTGTATTAAAAATAAGAATTGAAATAATTATATAATTACTAATACATTTTGAATTATTTTTTTTTTGGGTAAATTCCTCATCTTGAAGGTATACTATGTCTATTGTTTCATTTATTCCAAAATAATTTGCTGTATAAGGCCAGGGGCGGTCACCTTCTAAGTTCTGGAGATGCAGTGACGCCTTGTGGATTGATTACACCCCCGGGGCAGGGACTGATGATCAGCAGATACAGAGGAAAAATGCTGAGCACTTCGCTTGGTGTCAAGAACGGAGGAGAAAAATAAGGCTGAGGGACAGAGCTGGGGAGAAATTGGCGGGGTGGCCATCCACCACTGCGGAGATCAGCTACAGCGAACACCTATTTGCAGTGGGAGAGAAACACGGCAGGTAGAGGAAGAACATCCACTCGCTCCTGAGGGAGAGTGTTTCTGGAAGTTTGAAGGAAGAGTCGGAAGGTCCGTGTGGCTGGGGCGGAGTCTGGGGCGGGAAGGACACAATGGGACTGGAGGGTTCAGGGTTTTATTGGGAAAGTCATCCCCTAAGCGCTGGGAGTAGAGGAATGGCTTGGGAGGTAAAAGTCACTCTGGCTGCAGAGTTTGGGTTTGAATTCTAAAGAGGCAAATCGGTGGGAAGAGGTCAGATTCAGAATGTGGAGAAAATAGGAATTGTTGACAAACAGGATGTAAGGCAGAGGTAAAACAGAGAAACGAAAGATAAAGCCATGTTTTTTTTTTTTAAATCTGACTATGTAGAATATTATATTTTAAATTTATAGTTCATCTTTCAAAAAGGTTGTTAAAACATAGGTTAAGAAACTTTTCAAAGAGCACATGTTCCTGAGTAATACTCTTAGAGAACATGTATTGAAGTATAAATGTATAATTAGTTACTATTCTCAGATATACACATAATAAAAACTAAACAAGTCTGATGAATATAAATACAAAAAAGATAAATCCATGGATCTGTGGGTCCTTTGGTGTGGGAAGCAGATGCTGACGCTGACAAAGGAATTTATTACACTCACACTAAGAAGTTTTACTAGTCAAAATCCAGCCCAGAAAAAAAGATGGTACCCTCAGCAGATGTAATTGGAGATGTTTTAATGAAAAAAGATAGGGGATACAGAGACAAGCAGAGTTAAAAAGACCCTCAAGGACAGGGAGGCAGGTGAAGGTGAAGGAGCCACTTGAGAATGAGGCACAGCAGGAAGGCATTGTCACTTGCAAAGTGGCAAGAGGGCAGAAGTTATCACTGAATAGGGCACAGGCTGTGGCCTTTGAGAAGTCCAAGGAGCCCTGGCCCTAGAAGAAAGCCCCTAGGGCAGAACCGTGTTGAGGAAGGGAGGAAGGGGGGCGGGCCAAGGGGAATGAAAACTCTGGGCGGAGGGACGGGATGGGAGTAGAAAACAGAAAACTGTATAAGAACAACAATTAAAATAAAATTTAATTAAAAAAAAAAAAGAAAACTCTTAATTCCCTTGCCCCTCCCACCCTTCGATTTTCTACCGTCCCTCCCATGGGCTTTGGGAGGTCAGAGTATGCAGGGAGCCGGTCCCTGCAGTCCACGGGGACGCGGAGAGGGAAGAGAGAGGCAGACTTTGCCTCTGGGGGGACAAATAAAGAACATGCAGCAGGGGATCTTGTGTGATTTAAGGGATCCCAACACCAAGACACAAGTGAGGGCAGCCCTCTGGAATTCTTGTGGGAGAAACTAGGGATGGCATCTCTACACTGTTATCACGGAAAACTCCAGGTCCACTGCCCGCTTCCTCAGTCTGGGCCCAGAGCTAGGATCCTGGGGGGAATGACTTCCTGGCTTGATAAAACACCCGCACCTGTGATGGGAGGAAGGCGAGCGGGGTCCTGGATGGGAGCCCAATCCTCACCCCATGGAGTTCGGAAAGGGCTCTAACTCAAAGAAAAGGGTTATACAGAGAAAGTCAGCATAAGGCCCCACCTGCAATTGAAAAACATTTTTAACAAAAAGGAATGAAAAGTTTTTCTAAATGGACACGGATATTTCAGAATGCAAGAATGCTGTTTCATTTCTCCGTTCCAGTGAGGTCAAAGTTTTGTCCTTTGTGGGATTCTTTACCCTATTTTCTTCAGCTAAAATTTTATTGCGATGCCAGGTCACTTTTAAAAATTAAGTTCTTTGTTTATTAAGAATAGGGGATATAAGTGGTAAGTATAAAGTGATTGCCATTACTTAGGTGGGTGAAGGGTAACAAAAAAATAGGTCAACAAAACCTCAAAATGCAGGATTTTGTTAACTGCTAGGGACAACAAGAATCACAAAATTGCCCCCCTTTAACCCAGCTTATGCAATCTGTTTGAGTCGGAGGCAAAACCAGCACGAGCCTCATTTGTTAGAGTATGCAGCTGCATTTTTCGGAATTTCTCTGAAATCTCTTGCTGAAGAGGTAGAGAAAGCCAGCCCTGGGACTCAGAGTTGATCAAAGGCCTCTTTGTGACAGGGCCCACCTCCTCTCTCCTAGACAATGGGTCACAAGATGTGGACTTGGAAGTGAAAGGTCAAAGGGGAACACAGCTTTAAGAAGGAAAATAAAAAAATATATATAAAAAAAAGAAGAAAAAAAGAAGGAAAATAACATTCATCATCCCAGTGCTGGCAAATTATTAACTCCATTTTGACTTCACTCATTCCTTCATGCATTCATCTAGTGATGAGACTTTCAATGTTTTAGAAACCATGCAATATGTGAGTTTGGAAAAACACATATACTTCTTACTAAAATAGGCCCATCATTTCCGTTAGGAGCGCAGGCAGCGTGGGACGCAGACTATGGCCAGGAGGTAGCTTCCCCGCACAAAAGCTATGCCAAATTTTTATGTTTCTAAGCTCTCGATGCTAGTGTGTAAAATGGAGACACTATTTACCTCACAAAGTTGAGCTGGAGCACACAGCCCGGGGCCCAGCACAGAGTAAGCTGGCGTTATCGCGAGAAGTTATAGAAATAAACGGGTAAAAGATGCGAATAAACAACTGCCTTGCACTGCAATCATCATGCAGTAGTGAAACGGATAGTGACGTACAGAGCAAATTAATAGTCAAACGTTTATCTGAACAAAAGGTAACTTAAGTACTCAGTACTGTGCTGAATAAAATGGTGAAAGCAAGCATCCTTGTTTTATTCTTGATCTTAGAGGACAAACGTTCAGTTGTTCACCACTGATAGGATGTTTGCTGTGGGTTTTGCATACACAGCTAAATGACTTTCTTCATCAGTTGGAATGACAGATCTTGTCAAATTGTTAGCGAAGAGCAACTGGGTCCTGCTGCCTGCTGCCACCCTCCAGGCAAAATTCCAGGGGCAGAGGTTTAGTGAGGAAGGAAAGGAGTCTTTATTCAAAAGCTCCACAATTGTGGAATAAGGGCTTTCCACATGCATTAGTCACTTAAGCCCATCAATGAAGGCTGACCTCTTTGACTCTTCCGTTACAGCTTTAAGCTCTTAAACCTGTAATTAAGGCTAAACTCTCACACCTGAGTCCTAGCCTTTTTCCCTGTTTTCAGTTATTGTGTTTCTATAGGGTTAGTTTACAAACCAAAAAAACCTAAGTTACAAAAGCTACACAATTTTGGAAAAAGGGCAGGCTCTGCCTCAGAGCGCATCCCCTCTAGAACCCCCAGAGAAGAACAACCCTGCCCCCTCTGCCAGGCTGTCTGGCCATAGGGGGCACCTGGAGTTCCTTCCCATCCAAAATACCACCGGAAACTCAGACTGCTGCAGTTCGATCATCCATGCATCCCCAAGGAGGGAAGCCCCAGAGACAGAGCCAGAGCCAGAGATCATTTTTTTTTTTTTTTTTTTACTTCAAATCTTCTCACCCATAATTCCATGCTCTCTGAGGGCATTTGGCTTCTCAGCCAATCCCATTCTAGGCTCTTTCCCATTGCCTCCCGGAGCCTCCTCCCAGGGCCCCTCCCCACTTTTCCCCAGGGGTGTAATCAGATCTCTCTGTATCAAAACGATTTTTTTCCATCAGTGGAAATGACCATTATGTATTTCCTTACACGTGAAATGCGTTTTTCCTTCATTCTGACCCTGTGGTCCATTACATTAAATAATTTTTGTATGTTGAACCATCCTTGCATTCAGGAATAAATCTGGTTTAGTCATGATGTGCATTACAATGCTGCTGAATTTGATTCGATATTACTTTGCGCATCAACATTCATAAGGAATGTTGTCTGAAGTTCTCACGCAGCGTCTTTGTCTGGCTTTGCTCTCAGGGTAACAGCAGTCTGGTAGAAGGCATTAGGAAGTATTCTGTCCTCCTCCATTTCTGGAAAATTTTAAGTGGTGGTATTTGTTGTACTATGAATGTTTGGTATACATCACCAGCAAAGCCATCAGGTCTAGGGCTTTTCTTTCTTGGGGGATGTTTGATTATTGATTCAACCTCCTTATTAGTTACAGGTCTATTCAGATTTTCTGTTTCTGCACGATTTATTCTTGGAAGAATTTGTATTTCCCAGACTGCTCATTTTGTTTAGGTTATACAGTTGGCATACAGTTATTCTCTCCTATCATTTTCATGTCACTAGAATTGACAGCAATATCCTAATGTTAATATCTGATTTTAGCAATTTAAATTTTCTCTCTCTACTTTTAGTCCATCAGTCTAAAGGTCTGTCAATTTTTGTCTATCTCTTCAAAGAAATATCTTTTGAGTTTATTAATGTTCTCTATTGCCTTTCTATTCTCTGTTCAATTTATCTTTGCTCTGATAATTATTTTCTTTCTTCTTATAAATTCAGGTTTAGTTTGTTCTTTATTTTCTGTTTCCTTACCCTGTAAAATTCGGTTGTTGATTTGATATTTTTTCTTGTTTTTTAATGTAAGCATTTAAATTCCTCCCTTAGTATTGCTTCCACTCTGTCCCATATGTTTCGGCATTTCGTGTTTTTGTTTTCACTCATCTCAAGCCTTTTCTGACTTTCTTTGTGATTTCTTCTTTGATCCATTGGTCAAGTGGGTTACTCAGTTTTCACAAACTTGTAAACTTTCCAGTTTTATTTCAGTTATTGATTTCTAACTTCTTGCTGTGGTCAGAGACGATACATTTTATGATAGCTATTTTTTTTTTAACTTATTGAGACTTAATCTGTGGCCTAACATGATGTATCTTGGGAAATGTCCCATGTCCACTTGAGAAGGATGTGTATGCTATTGTTGTATAGAATGTTGTATAGAATATTCTGTTAGATGTAGTTGGTTTAGTGTGTTGCTCAAGTCCTCTGTTCCTTCACTTATGCTCTGTCTGGTTGTTCTGTCTGTTATTGAGAGTAGGCAATTGAGGTCTTCAATTATTATTGTAAAACTGTTCCTTTTCCCCTTAAATTCTTCCAGCTTTTGCTTCATATGTATTGATGGTTTGTCAGTAGATGTACAGATGTTTATAATTATTATATCTTTTTGCTGTGGGGAACCTTTTATTGATATATAATATCCTTCTTTGTCTCATACCTTCTTACTTCACAGTCTGTTTTTTTCTGATGTTAGTATGACTAACCCTGCCCCCTTTTTGTCACCATTGTATGGGATGCCTTTTTCCATCCTTTCACTTTAAACGAATTTTTTCATGTTTACTTTGTTTTTGACTTCTAAATTCTATGTTAAATTATAATGATTATGCAGTTGATTCTTTTGGGGTTTCAGGGAAGCAATATTTTCAGCTGGAAACACTACACGTTGCAGACATCCGGGAGATGAGTGTCTTGTTCTGACTTTAGCAGGCCCAGCGTTTCACTGAGGCTGCTGGACGCTTTCCAGAGAGATAATTGAATTTTCCTGCGCATAAGACACATGGAGGCTGTGAGGTTGCCTTTGGTAAACTATTCTTTTCACTGTTCCTCCCAATTGCTTTCTTTAATGCAGTCAGATCCGACTGTATCTCCTTGCATGTGCAATAGGTGTTTAACATGCTCCTCTTGCCTACTAAGAGGACTAAAATGTTGTATTTCTTAAATCTTGAAGTTCCACTGAGAATTTTCCAATAAGCTTTCAATCTTCAAGTCGCCCATCTATCGTTTTTGTCTCATTTCACATGTGCCTGAGTCTGCTGCATGATTTTTATTTTAGTTTCGTATTAATCTTCCATGGCTGTCTGCAATTTGATCCTGAGCAGAATATGAAGGGAAACAGGGCGCTGTTCAGAAGATACGTAATCATGGTATGTCCTGAAAAGCACCCATTACAGCTACTTTTGGGACATTCTCGTGAAATAAATTCATAGTTGATCTTCCATGAGTCCTCAGCAATTGGATTCCGCTGGCATACAAGGGACTTTGTTTAACATCACAGGCATCTAATGATGTAGAGTTGAGCAACATTAGTCCTATTTCTGAGATGACTGAAAAAACCACTAATGAGCAGACAGGAAAATGTGCTAAGCAGAGGTGAGACTCACAATTCAGCCTTTCTCAGGACATGGCGTGCACGTTTCTGGAGTGGCTTAGGGAAGGGATAGGCAATGGGGAAAAGGAAAGGACCGCAGGAAGATGAAATTTAGGTCTGGGGCTGGAGAGCGGGAAGATGAAGAGCAGAGCCTGCTTGCTCCTATCTGTGATTCTCATCCCCTCAACCCTGCTTAGCAAATCATCACCCCCTGATTTCCTTCTTGGTCAAAAACCGGTTCTAATTCATGCAGTGAATTTGGAAAGAGAACAATTAAACAAGGAAAGAAATTTATTTGTTCTAGCCACAGAAGCTAGTTTCATGATGAAGTCACATTTTAAAATGTATTTGCTGATTCTGTCTCTTTGTCTCATTGTTTTCATTCCTTTGTAGTTTTCACTTGCTCTGAATCTCGAAAGTTCTCTCTCTTTTCTAAGGAAGCTTTTCATTTATGTTCACATTCTAAATGACTTTCAATCAGCAATCTAAAAGCACAGAAAAGTGCCCTGGCTGGTGTGGCTCAGTAGATTGAGTGCTGGCCTGTGAACCAAAGGGTCACCAGTTCAATTCTCAGTCTAGGGCACATGCCTGGGTTGTGGGCCAGGTCCACAGTAGGGGCATATGAGAGGCAACCACACATCGATGTTTCTCTGTCTGTTTTTCCCTCCCTCCCCTCCCTAAAAATAAATAAATAAAATCTTTAAAAAAAAGTACATCAAAGAAACTTGACTGTTTTATTGCCAATGACTTTAATAAATGACTATCATATACACATTCTTAAAATTAAAAAAATAATGCGTTATTTTGGAGAATTCAAATAAATGAAAAATAACCTCAAAGCTGTACTTGGAGCAACTAAAGACTTGGGACACTATTTAGATACTTTGTTGTATTTTGAAAACTTGCTTTGTAGTAGTTCTGCCATATTAGTTTAGTACAGACAGTGAAACTGGGAAAAACTGACTAAAATAACTGCCTGGTCAGGAAGAAGTTGAAATAGAACAAATAGGAATGGCTAGAAGTAAGGGGAAATTGACTTACACTCAGTTAGCATTACATTTTAGATAGTATATTTGAACACTATTATAAAATTTTAAAATTTATGTTAAAATATACATTGCCACACTCATGACTGAATATAGAGGGACTGGAGGAGCATGTGGAATGAGAGGAGAGCAGGGAACAGGCGTGATCCAATCAAGAAAAGCTGTGCCAGGAATGGGGCCTTTCTCCGAAAGAGCTGGGCTTCAGGGAGGCTCATTTTACCCACCCCTTTGCTTCCTCATGCCCTTGGCCTCTTGCGTTCCCGAAGTCCCTGATTTCGTTGATCACAGCGCTATGTTGTTCAATTTTCCCTACTTCTTACCATCGAATTTTGGCCACCTGTGCTAATTTCTTGGGGTTCTGGTGTTTGATTAGTTGAGAACAGATGGTGTCTGAGTCAGGATGGAGCTCACGGAAGGAGACTCAGCACAGGCTCGGGGATGTGGAATGGTAAGAAAAATCTTACAAAATGAGAGCACGGTGGGGCCTCATGGGCTCCTGTTCTGCTTCTCCCTGCTTTTTCTGTGTTCTCTGCTCCCTTTCTCAGCTCTCTGCCCCTCAAGAAGACACCCAGTTCTCTTCATTTGTCTCAACCCTCGCCTCTCCCAGGGTGAAGTGGCTTCATCACCATTCAGTGTTTCAGGAAAGCACCTTGACTGGCCGCTCACTCCTTCATGCAAGGCCATCAGTGGCCAGCTTGTCACAGATTCCCTCCTCGAGGTGCCCGCTCCTCTCCCTGCAAACATGGCTGTAGCAGACAGGACCTCATGAGACTGGGGGCGTTGGGCTGGGCAGGATTTCCTTTGAGGCGGCTGTGGGCAGGAAGACAATGCTGTGTCTGGAACCGATATTTTGGGGCATCTGGGAGGCTTAAAGTTCTTCAGCCTTGGGGGCTGCCCTGCTGAGTGGCCAGTGAGTTTGGCCCCATGTCCCAGTGGGTTTGGGAGACACAGAGAGAATGAGAGGAGTCTCAGCGTGCTTTCCTCAGCAGCATCAGCCGTAGCTGTAAATTTCATTTGAGAACACTTTCCCCCATCTGAAACAGTGATTACCTTTGGTCTAGATGCCAAGACATCTTGGCTTCTGGTGAGGTGTAGGGGAACACTGACCAATAAGCCTGACTCTTAGTGTGTTTTCTTGATTACATAACTTATCTGAAAGATAGGTCAGTTCTGGCAAGGTCTCCGTAGTACATTTTTGTCTTGGTGAAGATGGCCGGAGGACCTGCTGGCCTGTGTGTTGGTGTGAGTGGCCCTGGCAAGAAAGAAATCCCACACCCTGCTTAGGGAGCTCTGAGAGAATAAGCAGGGATAAGTGGAAGGAGGTCAGTTGTCTGTGGGGTGCCGAGCTTAATCTGAGAAGCCCGAAGCAGCTGATTTCTCTGGGTACCCACACCTGGCACGTTTTGCTGTCTGCTCTTACCTTCCAATACACACACACACACACACACACACACACACACACACACACACACTCTGAACTTCCCTTCTGCTCACTTGACTTATCCATTGTCAAATTCCACTTTTACCTGTACGTCTAGATTTACTCGTGAATTTTCTGCCTGAGGAGCCAGCCATCCTCTCTCCCTTTCCCCTTCTGTAGCATCATTCAAACAGGCGTTCAAACAATGTGACACTGTCCCCATGAGTTTTAGGATGCTTGTTTCTTTGGGATGAGAGTAGCTCAGTCTGTCTCTCTGTGTCTCGGTCTCTCTCCTCTTTGAACAAATATATACCGACTCTAACAACGGGTAGGAGAAGTGTCTCCCAGGGCTCCGGAGTTCAATGTCACGCTGGGCAGAAGTGGAGCGAGAGTGGGAGTGTGCGGCGTGCAGACCCTTCCGGCCGGCAGGGGGCAGCCGCGGGGCGGCGCTGGCGTGCGGGCCGAGCGGAGCCGGGAGGCTCCGGCAGCCCCAGCCCAGCCCCGCGCGGCGCAGCCGGAGCGCAGCCACTAAGGGCAGCGGGCGGCGGGAGCAGGGCGCGCAGCGAGCCTCGGGCAGGCGGGCGGGAAGCAGCAGCCGCCGCCCCGCCGCCGCCGGCGCGACGGGCAGCCGGGCTCGC
Source organism: Anoura caudifer (assembly GCA_004027475.1). Lineage (NCBI taxonomy): Eukaryota > Metazoa > Chordata > Mammalia > Chiroptera > Phyllostomidae > Anoura > Anoura caudifer. Next base: position 33,104 of record PVKU01004970.1, read on the forward strand.
GCGCAGCCGGCTCGGCCCCGGCCCCGCAGCCTCGAGCCCCGGGCGAGCCTGGTCCCGGCGCCGGCGCCCGCCGCGTCCCCCGGCCATGGAAGGAGGCGGCAAGCCCAACTCGTCGTCCAGCGGCCGGGACGATGGCAACAGCGTCTTCCCCGCCAAGCCGCCCGCGACGGGCGCGGGGTCGGCCGGGGCCGAGAAGGGGCCGGGCAGCCCGCCGGGGGGCGGCGGGACGGGCGCCAAGGAGCTGGGCAACTCGGTGTGCTTCAAGGTGGACGGCGGCGGCGAGGAGCCGGCCGGGGGCCTGGAGGACGCCGAGGGGCCCCGGCGGCAGTACGGCTTCATGCAGAGGCAGTTCACCTCCATGCTGCAGCCCGGCGTCAACAAATTCTCCCTCCGCATGTTTGGGAGCCAGAAGGCGGTGGAGAAGGAGCAGGAAAGGGTTAAAACTGCAGGCTTCTGGATTATCCACCCCTACAGCGATTTCAGGTGAGGGCTCCGCGCGCCCCGCCCGTCCCGCCCGCGCCGTGCCCGCGCGGGCGCCAGGAGGGGCGCGGGGCTCTGGGTGGGGCGCGGGGTGGCCGAGGGTGGCGCTGCGGCGGCCCCCCCAGTCGGGCTCAGCAGGCTCTTCCACTAGTTTCCACCCAGGATGGGGTGGGACGAGGAGTTTCTGTGGCCCGGGAACCGCGGGAGCCTGTCCGCCTTTGCCTCGCGAACTTTGGGGACTGATCGGGGAAAAGGCCACGATGACCCCCGGTGGGAGGATGCTAAGTTGTGCCAGGGAAACTTTTACTTCGAAGGTGGCAGTGTAAGGACGCGGCCAGAGAGTGGCTTTGGGTGGGGGGCACCCTTCCTCGTGCCCTGTCCCCAAGCAGAGTGTCGCTCCCCAAAGGGGAAGAGGCGCTCCTGGGGCTGAGCGGAGGTTGGGACGGCCGGGGACCGTCACCCACAGGTCCCAAGCTGTTCCGGCCGCTCCCTCCTAGGGAGCGTTCGTCTGCTTCTCATCGGCCGGAGGCAGTGGGCAGCCTCGGTGCGTTCCTGTAGACAGTGGCCGGCAGGCTGGGCACGGGAATCTGCGCTCGGACAGCCCTGGCTCGAGAGTCCAGTGCCACGGGCGCTGCGGGGCTGGGCGGGAGCGCGACGCGCAGCCGAGCCCCAACACGGACGCGGGCGTTCCCGGAGCCCCTTCCTGAAACACAGGGACACCCTCTCTTGACCTTGACTCTAAGTCTATTTCAGAGACCTCTCTCCGGTTTCCCGCAGCTCCAGAACAAGGGCAGGGAGTTGTCAGCTGTCAGGGTAAATTGCCTCGGAGACTTAAAATTAAGCCGTTTCCCGATCTTACTTGTCGCCCAAGTATTCATTCGCTTAGGAGCATGTTTAGAGATTATCGAATGAAGGTCACGAAGCAGATCCTCTTATTAGCCTGCGCATACCCCGCAGCCACGTTAGGAATAAGGCTGGGCTTTCCATTAAGAACAAACAATAACAACTAGTCACTCAGGGCGGCCTTAATTAATTGATGAACTGAACTCGTTAAAAAAAAATCAGGGAAAGGAGTGTTCGAGCACAGTGAGCAGTTTTAATAGGTGTCTAGTTAACAGCAAAGAAGTATAGCAGCAAACAGCAGATTATGTTTGGAAACTAAGGGAAATTGCCCTGAACTTCAGGCCCCCGTGGGAGCTGTCCACAGTGCTGAATGGCATTCTTTGTGGAAAGCCCGTCCACCCGCCAGGCAAAGCCTTGGAGTGACTACCGGAGATATATTGTCTCAGAAATCAGTAGCCTCTAGTACTTATGCATAGAGTGCATGCATTTTAGGAAGTGTGTAATTTTAAGGTTCTTATTTGCAAAAACACAGCAAAGTTCGGAGGAGGATTTTTGAAACCTAATGACATTTATAGTCCCTTGAAAATCAAGTTTGAAAGAATGTTCATGTTTAAAGGATCTACTAAATAATCTAACATGTTCCCTCCACTAGGAAGATACTTGCAGAAACAAACTGACAAATGGCCTTGTCACGAAATGTATGAGGTTGTCATGTTCTTTAGAATTTTAAAGGTTGAAATTATATATAGAATACTCTCTTAATCCTCGGTGGAAATATGTTGCAACATATATTACCATTTTTTTTCCTCATGAAAGAACTTTATATGGCAACTGCCTTCGGTCTTAATAACAAAAATAGGCATGATCTTTCCAGAAATCTATTTGATTCAGTATTCACACGCAAATCAAATGCTAAACTTTAATTTTACTCCCAGGTAAATGATCACAAAGGATACTTGCGTTATTCGAACCATGTGTGAAAACGCTGTTTTTTTTTTTAAATGCTATCATATGGCAAACAAACTTTCACCACTTACTGGATAAAAAACATAGGGCCATCTTTCAGGAATTGGAATAGTGTGCCAAATTTTTTTGAGTGAATGAAGTTCATGAAATTAAAATTCTCCATATTTTCCCAAGTCAGTCACATGAGACAAAATATTTCTTTTCTTATTTATTTTATTGTGGCTTAAGTACAGTTGTCTCCATCTTCCCCTCACCACTCCCCCACCCCACCCATCTCCACCTCCCACCCTCGATCCTACCCTGCTTTCGCTTTGTCCATGTGTCCTTTATATGTGTTCCTTGATGGCCCTTCCCCAGAAGAAAGAAATGTTACTAAACAAGGGAGAAACTGAAATCAGATGATGGTTCAATTCCATCATGCATTTCTAAGAAGTGGGAAATGACTAAGAAGTGAACTAATACGCTAAACAAATTCCACTGTGGAGTGGTTTGGAATGTTTGAATAATTGCATAACTGGAAAAAGAAAATGGAAGACATAAACAATTACTATGACTTAGAGTTTTACCTGGAGGATATCTGAAAAAATAGATTTTAACATTGTAAGTACAGTGTTCCTAAGACAACAAAGTGAGGAAGTAATCATGTAAATACTTCCTTGAGAGACAGAATCCTGACAGTAGTTTTGTCCACAGGGAAAGCCAAGGTGGGTACCTGAGCACACGATAGCTCCGTCACAGTCATCAGGCACCTCAGGGCCCTTTTCTGGGGAAGACACTGGAAGGGGCGGGCCTTGCTGTGATTCCTACAATGCAAACTCATGCTCGGTCATGTATCGACTGAGAACATGACACTTAAGACAACATTTCCTTGGGGAGGGTATGGTGGATAAGGACCCTGAAAGGGTTTTTTTCCTTGACACTTTGCACGGCCAGGCAAGCCTACGTCTCTGCTTTTGGGTCAGGCCCACGCTGCTGATTGTAGCAGGAGCCTGCCACCCCAGGGCGCGTCTGCTTGGGAGCACTGTGCCTCTTCCTTCTCAGGATGATGCCTGCCACTTCCTAGGAGGGTAGGGCTGCGCTCCCGCTGAGATTGGGAAGAGCCCCTGCCTCTCCGCAGTGGCCCCGGGCAGCTAGCGCTCTGTCTGGCAGGTGGTTTTCTCCCGCCTCCCGTGTAAGTAGGGCAGAGGCTCCGTAGTTCCCTTCTTTCTCTGGAGAAGATGATGTTAGAAAACCTCAGAGATGAAGCCAGCGTCAAATAATATCAATACGGTTAGAAAAACTGGGTGGGAGCTAGAGAATTCAGTAAAAATACATTATGTTTTTGTTTATACCTAGGTCTCTCATCACCCACACTGAGAAAACAGAGTTACTTCAGAATCACACTTACACTGGTCTTTGTGTGGTGAGGCTATGGTGTCAGCCTTACTTACTGACTTTTGTGAGAGCAACACACACACATATTTAATTTGGATATTAAATTGGATTTCTGAGATTATAAACAATGATTATATATGCATTAGCTAAAACTTTATTTTTCACTTATTTACTACAAAAGAATGTGTCTGGCCAAGCAGTGTGCTTTCACAGCCAATCCATAGCTGTGATGTAATCATTGAAATACACTGAAAGAATGTTTAGAGTACTTTTGCAGATGGTTTTTATTATGGAAGCAATTTACCTTGGAAGAATGTATCACCCTACTATTTGCCATTTCAGGGATTCTGACATCATTTTGTTGGATTGCCCTTATGTTGGGTTCTTTGAAAAATAATGCTCCTATTCCATATGCAGGGTCCGGCAGAAGTAAGGCTTGCCTGAGTGTGGCTGGTGTTGGTACATGAATGTCTCGCACGAGATGGAGAGCATTTGATCCCTTCACCTAAAATGGCATAGGGTGTGCTTGAGTGTGATATTGTTATGTTATAGAATTACATGCTTCTAGTTTTGTAATAAAAGAGTTTGTAATAAAAAGAAAGGGGGTGTTATGTGTGCAGGGCCCTGGATGTTGCCTGCCAACCTCTTGCTTCTGGTAAGGGAGGAGATCTTTTTACTGTCTTGGTGTTAGTTCTTCCTCTGCTTTTCATCAGTTAGTCTGAGGACCTGTGGGGGAAGCTGGCGCTGTGTCCCGAGGCACAGGAGGTCTCCAGAGGTGGGAGTTACTTCCTGAAGGAGGCACTTGCTGGGTCTCCACCTCCGCGGGGAGTTGCATCCCCAACCGCTGAGGTCAGAGGTCGCTGATGGGTTCATTAGTGGAGGGAGGCTTCGCCCCCAGCACACAGTTAGTCCGTCGGAGACCTTCTGTCTCCAGGAGCTCCCCCCGGGAAGCCAGCCAGCCCTCTGGGGTCCGAGGGCTAATTAGCGCTGTTTCCTTACCCTTGTGCTGAAAGCACTCTGCTCTCCCAGCAACGCTCCCTTCGTTTCCTTCCCCATCAACACAGCTGAAATGGCCTTACTGTGTTTTCTCTGTCAGGTGAACCTTTTCATGTCTTACCAACTCAATGACGTTCTTTTCTTGGTGGTTCTAACAACTTTTAGGCCCAATTAAAGTAAAATTAATGCAAAGATTTGGAGTTAGGAATTTTTTCACTAATTTTTTCTTAGTAGACATATGAGTTATACAATGTGAAGTTTTATTAAATGTTTCACTTTTGCACTTATGATGTTACAGTGATATTATACTATTAATATGTTACAAGGTGTTTTCCATTTTCTTTCTGAACAAGTTTCTCTTTAAATCTAATTTTGGGGACTCGGTATAAATTGATTCATTGGGAAGATGCACTTTTACCAATTCATATTTAATTATATGGACTCGTATTTATGAACTTCAATTTTTTTAGATTTTATTTATTTATTTTTAGAGATGGAGAGGGGAGGGAGAAAAAGAGGGAGAGAAACATCAATTGCTTGCCTCTCACATACCCCCAACCTGGGACCAGGACTGCAACTCTGACTGGGAATCCAACCAGCGACCTTTAGCTTGGTGGGATGATGCTCAGCCAAGTGAGCCGCACCTGTTAGGGCGTGAATTTAAATGTTGAATAATGATAAATTTTAAATGCACTGGAACTTATTATTATCATAGGCTTATTTAACAAAACCTAATTAAACCACATCTGCTTGATCCAAAACCATAAACCATAAAAACACCAACACTAAAAAGCAATTTAAATAGTATTTGTAATTCTGCAGTATTCCACCCAGTGAACCCATGTCCCAAAGTCAGTGTGAGGCCAGCAAAATATATCTGATGTGATTTTCATGTGAGCATTTTGCCATTCTGGGTGCAATTCTTGTGTTTAGTAATTCACATCATTGTGGAGGAAATGAGTTGGGCTTACGATGAGGAATTTCTTGTTTAGCACAATCCAGATGGCAGACCATTAGCATTTTGTGAAGAGAACTGAACATCTTCAGGATCCAGGAGAGATTTCCATTTCATCATCTGTGGAAAGAAGTAGCAAACTATGAATTAGGCTGACACCCTGTATTTTAGGGCACAGGTAATGGTAATGAAAAAAAAATCTGCATGCACTTGGAAAAAAGACTATTTTCACTTACACTAGGTACTCTTCTTCTAAAAATAATGTTCTTTGTGAAGACATTTTGATGTACAACTTATTATTATTCCAGAAAAAAATTAGGGGGAAATGGTGATGATCTCCGACACATCCTGGGATTTTCTTTTTTCTTTTTTAAAAAAATTTTAATTGTTGTTGTTGTACAGTTTTCTGTCTTTTACTCCCATCCCAGCCCACTGCCCCAGCCCTCCCCACCTCCCTCCCATTTCCACCCCTCTAGTTTTTATCCATGTGTCCTTTATACTTGTTCCTGTAAACCCTTCCCCTTTTCCTCTGATCTTCCCTCCCCTCTCCCCTCTGGTCACTGTCAGTCTGTTCTCAATTTCAGTGTCTTTGGTTATATTATGCTTGTTTGTTTGTTTTGTTGATTAGGTTCCTGTTAAAGGTGAGATCATATGGTATTTGTCTTTCACTGCCTGGCTTATTTCACTTAGCATGATGCTCTCCAGTTCCATCCATGCTGTCATGAAGGGTAGGAGCTCCTTCTTTCTTTCTGCTGCATAGAATTCCATTGTGTAAATGTACCACAGTTTCTTGATCCGTTCATTTACTGATGGGCACCTAGGTTGCTTCCAACACTTGGCTATTGTAAATTGTGCTGCTGTGAACACTGGGGTGCATAGATTCTTTTGGATTGGTGTTTCAGGGTTCTTAGGATATAATCCTAGCAGTGGAATTGCTGGGTCAAAAGGTAAATCCATTTGTAGTTTTCTTAGAAAATTCCATACTGCTTTCCATAGTGGTTGTACCAGTCTGCAATCCCACCAACAGTGCACTAGGGTCCCCTTTTCTCCATCCTGGGATTTTCTGCGTTTTTGCAAAGAAACCTTTCTGGCTGTGTGTGTGTGTGTGTGTGTGTGATATAAACTATTCAGGGAAGGGACATCTGGGTACAATTATGTGCCTGTAAACATATGTGGTGAGGAAAAATAGGTCTAGAGTTGTGAGCATGTGAAATACAGACTTTATTCTTCTTATGTTATTATTTTTTAATTATTATATTATTTTCCACATGAACAACTATAAACCTACTTTTGCCCTATCCTGTATATAGATGTTGATTATTTTTAAGTTGAGCATTTATCTAAAACATTTCACCAAAGTTTGAGTGACAAAAATTGGTTTAATGGCCCTTTTCAAGTTTATTAGTTAATTTCCCCATAATATCTTTCAACTGTTTCACCGGATAACTGACCACTCAGTAAAAGCAAAGTAGTAAAATTATGCATGTCCTGGATTTACAACTTAAAAAATTTGTTTACATAGACCTGGCTTTATTTTTATGATGTTACCTATAAGTCTGAAGAAGTAAGGCTAATTAGGCACACAGAGTTAGCAGCTACTTACAAATTTTGTACATTCGTGTGTGTTTCTGGTATTTCTGTTATAAACAGTGATACAGTCAACATCCTTGTGCATTACAAGTTGTTATATTCTGGGCAGAGTTCAGGACATGGCATTACTGGCTATGAACATTTTAGAGATTCTATACATATGGATTTTACCAGTTAATACTGCCATTGTTGAGATATGCTTTGAAATTTTGGTAGTGGTGTAGGTTCACCAGTGTTGATATTCCTGTTCAGACGTGGACAGGCAGATAGAAAGTCAAACCTGTCCTCCGTTCTGTTCACCCTAGAGTGGCAAGACAAATAATGTTGTGTGGTGTCTGATACCACTGTTCTGCTTAAAGCCCTTTGGAACAGTGATTTGAACCTTTTTCATCTCGTGGCACACATAAACTACTAAAATTCTGCAGCATTCTAAAAAATATTTATTTTTTGCCAGTCTGATCAAAACAAAGTATAATTTTGATTGATTTACAAAAGAGAATAGTAATTATTACCCTTTTTGCTCCTAAGTGACTTTTTAAAAAATCATGTGGCTATACTTGTACAGAAGGATTTCTGTTATGAAGAATTAACCAATCAGACAGAACCTTATTATGCGTTGTGACTGGTAAGATACAACTCTGCTACATGACTTGTATATTCAAGGTTCAGGACAGGGCATTCACACTGGGCAGCTATTATTCTGTTGGCTGTTGTTATTTTTTTTATTTGACAATCTAAGAGAAAAGAGGTCAGTACCCCTAAGTAGTCAGATAATCATATTTTAAAAATTCTTGCGGCACATTGGTTGGTAATCACTGCTATTGAGGCTTCCCATTACTCCTAGAATATACTTGACAAACCCTCCCTGAGCTACAAGACCTTGCCCAGGTTCGGTGATACCCACAGCCTCCTGGTATCCCATTCACTTCCTCACTGCTTCCAGCCGCCTGGGAGAGTTTGCAGCTCCTAGAACAAGCGGGAGTTCTCTCCTGCTTGTTTTAGATTTTAATGTGATTTTGCCCCAGGGCCCGAGAGGATCTTTTCACTTCTCATTGTTCTGCATCATAGCTAGTTCCTCCTTGTCAAGTGGCCTTCAGTTCAGTACTTCTGATCACCTTCAACACCTTTCCCTTTTCACTTTCTCTCTGGGCCTCTTGTTTCATTGGAATTTACAATTATGTTTTATGTATGTCCCTCCAGTAGAATTTAAGCTCTAGAACCTCATTGATATTATTCAATTTCCTGTTCCTAAATCCATAAAGATGCATGTAGGAGGCTTTTTCCTGTTCAGCTTTCTCAGATGCTGTGTTTTATTTTACCCTGTTTTTTAAATATTTTATTTATTTATTTTTATAGAGGGGTGAGGGAGAGGAAGAGGGAGGGAAACATCAGTTTGTGAGGAATGACCTGACACCCAGGCATGTGCCCTGAGTGGGAATCAAACCAGCGACCCTTAAGTCTGCGGGCTGGTGCTCAGTCCACTGAGCCACACCAGCCAGGGCAGGTGCTGTATCTTCAAACAGATTTTTGGGGTGTAATTCACTCATCACACAACTTGCGTGACTGAATGTTTTCTGGTATGTTCACAGTTGTGCAAGCATGACCATAATCAATTTTGGAAGAACTTTTCACTCCAAAAAGGAACGCCATGCCCATTAGCACTTATTTTTTTTTGTCTTCATTTTTTGTCTTCCTTCTGTCCTCAGCAATATACTTTCTGCCTCTATAGATGTTCTTTATTCTGGACATTTCGTATCAATGGACTCATACACTGTGTAGTCTTTCATTATTGATTTCTTTCACTTAGCATGACATTTTCAAATTTTATCTGTGTGGTAGCAGGTTTTAACACTCTATCCCTTTTATGGCTGAATACTGTTCCACTGTATCGTTATGATAACTTTTATTCACCCATTTATCAGTTGGTGGAAATATGGATTGTTCTATTTTTTGACCATTATGAATATGGTTGGTATGGACATTCTTGTACACTTTTTTTATGTGCAGAGATATATTTTCATTACTCTTAGAAGTGAAATCGCTGTGTCAACATAACAGACTTTTAACAAATATTATTGAATAAATGGACAAAGATTCCATGCGTTCCACCCAGGAACGTCTCCAACCAGGGTGTATACACCTTTAATCTGAGAATTAACAAACCCAGATGAAGGAAGCTTTTTTCCCCTCTGTGGTGAATACCTGGCATTTGCCCCTCATTGCCACCTTCAAGCACGTGTCCCACCTCTTCCATGCCCCTGCCCAGTATACAGGTGACTGACTGGAAGTGCAGAGTGGGTAGGCAGTGTGGACGGGGAGACATGGATAGGGTGTAAAGCTGGGCAGGAAGTCAGCCCTCCTAAATCTCAGTTTTCACAGTCCGGCTCTTGTAACTAAAAAGAAACGAGGCTGCCAGAAGATATAATTGTCCAAACCTGCAGGAAAACCATGGTGGAACAAACCTAATCATTTATTCTCCTCCCTGTTGAAATCATTCCAGAATAACATGGAGAAAACACTGATACATTGACAAATAGAAGAGGAAAAAGAAGAAAACAAAACATTTCCAGAGATTTTGGGGAAAATAGAAAGCTAATGGAGAGATTATTTTCCCTTCACAACCCTTCACCTTTGAATCCCAGAGGTATTCAGGACATGAAGTTCCTGGTAAAGAAGTCATTTCCGGGAAAGCCAGGCTGGAGCCGGGAGGTCCAGACAAGGGTCTCCTTCGTGCACACAGAACTCTCAAGACTAACATTAGGGTGCTTAGAGTTTGGTCAGTTCTGCTCAGGCAGGAAACTGGAGAAAAATACCTCCAGTGGGAGACATTTCAAGGTCTTCCAGCAAAACTTTCTATTTATTTCCTAATGACCTTGCAAAAAGCCTCACCTGTGTACCTAGCCTGTTATGTCTTGGTATTCCCTCATCTAACATGATCCAAAAACAAAGAAATACAAGATTTTTGAGAAAAGTCACTACCCTAAAAGAGAAAGCCTCATCAAATGGCAAAATTAAGTCCAGAGGACAGAGAGGCATTTGGGATAAGGAGAAATTACATTATTAAAGATACTTCATAAATTATATCTTCAGGAAGGTATTTTCTCTGTATCATACTAATAAGGTGCTGTGGAAAGTGTACTCAGAGATAAAAAAGTGGCTTCAACGTCATAAATTGTCACACAAAGTCTTTTCCTTAAGGAAAAGAAGGAAAAAGAATAGAAAAATGTAAGAAAAATAAAGGGTAACTTGTAAGGAGAAAATCTATACAGAGTACCAGGTGAGGGACAATTGTGAAAGTTGACCTGTAGAATTAACAGAGACATTTCAAACAGTATTTTCCAGATAGCAGTGGAACTCACAAGTACTCAGGGCTAGGAAAGAGAAAGACCCCACTAGGGGTCATTGCACAGAAGTTTCAGGACTCCATTGAATCAGAAAAAAAAATACTAAAACTTTCCACAGAGGAAGTTACATATCAGGAAGTAGGAAAAATACTGTCAGCTAAATGCAACGTAATAAAGACCAGGGTACTACGACTTAGTACCCTACCATTATTTGAAGATTTAAGCAATCATAGTTCAAGAATTCTAATGTTGACCACTCATGTATCCTTTCTTAGAAGGTTACTGGATGATGTGCTCCAGCAAAACAAGGAACTACACCACAGTAACGTGAAAACAGAGAAGATGGAATAAGGGGTCTAACATAGAAGAATACTGAAAGAAAGTCTCAGGAGTAATCCTGACTCTTGAAGAGACCAATCTAGGCAGGGACAGGAAAGCAGAGGGTTCTGAAAAAAGGGCTTCAGGGGTAACCCCCCCAAAAAAAACATAATGAATTTCAACATTTGAAAAGTAATGTTAATAGGTGTTCCACAGATCACAGATTTGGAACAAAACATCTTTGACTTTCATATAAATAACTATAGGGTACTTTGAATACAAATAAATAAACAAACAAAAAACCTTTATCAACCCCAGAATGATTTGAAGATTTGAAGATGCATTAAAAAAAATGGGAAAAAATCACAATGCCTTGCCTGACCCAGCAGTGAAGAATACTAACCCGCTCATGACGGTGTAAAGAGGCTGACTGGTTGAAGCACAGATTGTGGTCCAACATCCAGTGCTTTAAGAAAGCTACGTCCTCATCTGCCATAACTTGAAACTAGCAGGGTTTACCATTGGTTTATCAATTTCTTTGAAATACAAAATTGAATGTTAAAAGGAGCAATGAAGGTGTTTGAATTATGAGAGTGGGTGTGTAGACTGAACGGCATGGGCAGGGTTGACATGTTTCTTTTTTGCAATCCTTTGATACTATTCTCCCTATTTAAAAAACAGTGTAGATATATTTTGAGGTAACATAGTTTTGCCAAGAGCATAGACTCTGGGGCCAGGATGTTTGGGTTAGATTCCCAGCTCCACTTCCTGGGCCTCAGTTTCCAATTTTTTTGAAGTTTCCTTATTTTTCTCCATAAAGTAATATATGTATCTTATCAGGTCTCAGGGAAGATATATATTTTATGTGTATATTACAAATATTGATATAGTGTCTAGGTATGCAGTACTTAGGGATTGCGCTCTGCATGTACGGTGTGTGTTAGCTATTATGAAAGCGAAATTGGAACAGAACTAGGGTGTGTGAACTATTGGAAAGTGAGAATGCTCTCTCCATATATACTTGACAGCCTTCAGAATCCCCGAAGCCAACAGGTCTGAAGGCGGGGCTGTGAAGTGACAGGCTGCTCTGTCTTCCTTAGTTCTGTGGCGGTCTGGTGGAAGTTCTGCGTGTGCTTTGTGCCGTGGGCTCACGCGTGAGGCAGCTAGCACCGGGAACGCCTGATACATCCTCTGTCCGCAACATTTTCCAGACATGACGGTCTCTGCTTCCACTTTGGTATACATAGAATGCTGCAGTGTCGACCATTTACAGATAGCTTTTAGGGAAACTTCTAGTGGCATTGAGTTGCATGTATTTCTTTAAAAAAAATCTAGTAATTATTTCATTTTTTTTCATTACCATTTAGTCCCCTTATACTTTCCTCCCCCCAGCAATCACCACACTGTTCATCTTTATTTTCATCAGAAAATGGCACAGTTGTACCATTTGGGATCTCATTTCAAATCAGTTAAGTGTTACATATGAGCCAAATAAGATGAGTCATAAGTTGTTACATTCTTTCATCTTCTTTTTTATCATCAAATTTGATAGTCATGAAAAACAGTTGTTTAGAAATGTGATTTAAGAAAGAGTACAAATTTGAAACAATGCTTTTAAAATCTTTTTTACATCATTTTAGAGCAGATGATGCTGCCCTTATGCAATGTTTAGCCTTGTTATTTTTTAAAGGAGAATATACAGACTCAGTTGTTTGAGAGACATGAGCAGAGGCTGAAAAAATGAATTTTGCAAGTTTTCTGAGTGGTACATAGAGAAAGAATATTAGTTATTCTAATATTCTTAGAATATTAGAAGAGTCATTCATTGTTTAAATACTTATTTTTATAAAGCTTCTTCATTCTCAGCAATAAACTTGGTAATTGTCTTGAATAATCATTTAAGTGAAATAGGATGAAATTGACAATGTATATTTCCTGGGATTTGTATATATTTTTTATTTATATAAAATAGCTGAAATATATGTTGAAAGCACCTAGTTATGGTTGAATATGTATCAAACAATATAAACACTCCCAGAATTCTACTAAATGTAACTATTGATTGTATTAATCATTCATGAACATCAATTTATGTCAGCTGAGGCTTCCTGGTACATAGAATACTTTAAAAATCAAATGGAAGCTGGACCACTTGCCTTGATAACATGCATATAATCATAAAATTTTGTCTATAATTTTAAGAGGTTTGTGGTTCCCTTCAAGCACAATTATTTTTGGACCCCTAGTTAAGATCCCCTGAACTATTTAATGCATTTACCCCAAAATATGGGACTAAAGATGATGATTGGGAGAACCAGGGGGACAGAGTTTCGCTCGGACAAGCCATCTAACAGTTCGAGCTATGGCTAAAAAGGCTCGCCTCGAGAGGCAGAGAATCCCACGTCAGTCAGGTGGCTTGGTTTTGAGGCTCGGCGCCTGGGCAGCGGGGATTGAGTAGAGATTTGTTCTGCTGGGTCGGTCAGTGCAATAGCACAAAATGATAGCTAGAAATCTACCTTGGATGAGAGGAGAGCAGTTATTTTTTGCACTGGATGTTTACCGGCCTTAAAAGGCTGACTGAACCAACTGAGAAATGATAGAATTAACTATAAAGCTCGGTAAGATGGCTGATTATAAGATAGTTAAAATATACCAACAACTTGTCTAAATATTAAGAACTATGATTGAGAATATATAATAGAAAAATCACTGAATGCAGAAACCCAAACCAGAGACTGTATAACCAAATTTGGAAATTTCAAATCAATATAAAAGAGGCAAAGTTTTATAATAAATTGTGTTATTTGACTAGAATAATTGAGTAAGATCCATTCTTACAAGCTTGCAACAAAATTAAATCCAAATAGGTTTAAATTTATAAAAGGTAAAAATAACTGCAATCAGTGTTTCTGGAAAAATGGGAGTGAATTGCCTAATAGTTTCACCACGATAAAGAGCTTTCCAATAGGTGACTCTGAGGACAGTTCTACAACATTTCCAATGGTCAGTTTAACCCTGTATACAAAATTCTTGAAAATATAAAGGCTAGTGAATTATTTTACAAAAAAGAAAAATGACACATTTGCAAATACATGGCTACACAGGATCCCTATGAAATTGTTCATAATAGTAGAAACATATGAACACGTATAAACCTGAGTGAAATTTCAACCCTGTCCTAAACCCCGCGTTATCAGACATTCCTTATAAGTCTACCCTTCCTAGACATTACCATAATTTATTATACTAAGTGTTTTGTTGACATAATTTGATTATTATCTTCCCTCTTCTATAATTTGAGCCTCACTTAAGGTGAGGGTTTTTTAAAAAGTTGTTTTAACCACTGTATTCCTAGGGCTTAGATGCATGCATGGCACCAAGTAGGCACTCGACAAATGTAAATGAATGAAGACATTTTGGTTGGCAACACAACATTATGTTCAGTCTTGGTTTTTAAACACCATCCCCAATAACCAGGTGATCTTTCCCCCCATATTTCCTACATAAAGATGGAATATTTTAATTTAATATAGATAGCCTAATCTAATACATAGAAAGATATTGAGGAATAAGATTCGAAGACATGTGGAATAGTTCACACGCACACTGATGTTCGTTCTGTTTGCTGTGATGCTTGTTTGTAATGCGGTTGTGAAAAAGTCAGGACATGTTTTTGTGGCCCTTGCGGGATGGCTTTTGTTTCATAGCCTCATAAAAGCTACTTAAATGTCACTGGTTTGGGAGCCAAGGCTATTTTTGTCAAAATAGACTTGAAAATATATCTCTTTGGGCAATGACATTTGAGAAGGAATGACAGTACTTTCTTGTATGTGTATATTTTTTTGTTTTGCCAGATTGGGCTGCTTGGTATAAGAGTGCGCATTTTATTTCAAGCCCTACTTTACAGAGATGAGGAATTAGCACTGTCTTTATAGGTATAATTAATCAAATACCAAGTTAATGTCTTAAAAGAGGATTAATTTTGATTTCTAACTCTGTGGTGAGTAGGCTATTTTATTGTGTTCATGAAAGTTAAAGAAACAATTCCAACTAAAACTTTCTTTTGGTTCACAGTCCAGCGCTCAATCCACTGAGCTACTCCAGCCAGGGCCAACAAAAACTTTCTTGAGTTAGCACTACTAAATTGGTCCTTGTATTAAGTTAATGGAAAAGATAGCTTAGATCTTGATATAAGAAAATTGATTTTCAAAAGGGAAGGGGACTTAAGTTTGAGAAAATAGTGGTAGCTTAGTTTCTGAACATGGAAAATGGTCAAACAAATAGAGGGAAAAACCAAAAACACCAGAGACAACTTTTATCGCACATTTATTCCCATGAACCTGAAAGGTGAGTAGGTTGGGACAAACCAACAAAAATGGCAACACCTGGGATTTTAAACCTGCACATAAGTTGATGGAAGGAAGTAGTGGAAAGCAAAGTCATCTGATGGACCTGAGAGCAGGTGGACCTCCCACGAAACCAACAGGCGTTTTTCTGGAAGAGCCGCTCTGAGTGGGATGCACTTCCTACAGCTCCGAGAGCAAGAGGTGTGCAGTAATTCGAGGAGACATAATAGTGGTTTCTCTAAAAGTCATGGGATCATACATGTGAATTCACTCCTTCAGTAAATATTCACTGAGTACTGAGTGTGTGTATGCTCAGGGACTGGTAAGTGCTTTAGATGCAAAAAAGAATGAAACCAAGTCACAGCCTTTCATTGGCTTTTTGTCTAGTAGAGAAGAGGGGCTCATAAGGAGGGAGGGAATGCCAACGGAGAAATTGTACGTGATATCCACCAGAGAAAATCACAACGCATGAATTCTGTCATATTTAATATCAGCTAAATTTTGTAATTTTTTTACCATTTACTTCTCAGATTTTTTAAACCATCAAAAATAAATAATCAGTACTTTTGCATGCTTTTTTTTGGTAAAAATTCAATTACTTTACTGGGGTACTATTATCTCAGAATTTTAACCTTTAAATCTTTATTAGTTCATTGTCACATTGTTGTGATTCCAGAAAGCCAAAAGGATATTCAGGTTTGTACTAAAACTCAACAAGTTGAGAAATTATTTCAGAACTATGTGCTTAAAACAGAGAAACATCCACTGGAAAATACCAGAGAAGTTTACTCACTGACTGAAACACCGACCGCCGCTGTATTCCTTTCCACTGTGCAACGAGGCTAATTTATAGTCCTTCTGTATCAGCAAATCATGTTGGAAAGAGAGAGATAAGCTCTTAGCCTACTTTTCTATCTTCAATTTTTAACTTTATCATGCTTGCTAATTGCCTGGGTGTCCTTTAACCGTCTATTTCCAGGGTTCTTTCCCAGAGGCTTGGTTTAATTTTCCAAGTGCAGGGTATTCCGCCCTAATTATGTGACAGCTCACTGCCTGCAAACAGTCAGGAGACAGCTCTGAAATCGAGCACGTTGCTGCAAATATTTAATGACGAGGAGGCCGTGGCAGGCGGTGTTCCGAAGCTGGTGACATTTGAAAGTAGGATTTCTTCCTGGAACATAACTTCAGTAACTGTGATTTGTGTGTGTGTGTGTGTGTGTGTGTGTGTGTGTGTGTGTATACATATATGCAGGAATTTTACATTTTAAAACTTCTCTTATTAAGTATTTAAATAAGCTGCATGCCCCCACAGTCTCAAATTCTTTTCATAATCAATAACAAAACACAAAGTGGGTCTACTTTATCTAAGACTAAAGTTTACAAGACGTGCAATCTGTGTGCCTAGAAATATTGTCCATGTTTTCATTGAAAAGCGTGCTACTCTGCTCACTTAAATGTCTACAAGAAATCAACATTTTAGGCATTATCTGTCACAGCTATTTTCACATTCATGTAATGGGGTAAGAATTACTATTAAAATGTTGTAGCTGGTTACACATGGTAAAACCAACAGTCAGTGGCTTACTGCACAAAAGATGGTCAGATGCAATGTTACCTGCTAAGTTCTGCAAGTGTCTTTATATTAATTATCTCACTGAGTTTTTACAGTGACCTTGCAGCTTGCATTATTCCTGTCCCATGTCAGCTTAGAAAACCAGATTATGGAGAGGTTAAGTAGTTAGAGAGCTTCTAAGTGGAGAAGCTGGGATTTGAACCCATGGATCTGGCTTAGAGCCCGGGATCTTGACCACTCTCCTTTGTCCCAGAGGAATTCAGTCATAATCTGAGTTGGTGACTCAGTCTTTCTCTTGACTTTGCAAACAATGGCCAGCTGTTAGAATTTATGTATTTGTGTCCTGTCTGTGAGAACTGAGTTATGTAGCTGATCGTCTCGACTGGGGAGTGGGCCCCTCTAACTGCACGCAGGCCGCAGTTTTCTGAGAGCTTCCTTTCTGATTCCTAGTTCATCATGTTGGGCTGGATCCAACATGTCAAAACGTAATTATGACAAATGCTGATTTGTTTTTTTCAAAAAAGCTAAATATTTGATGGTAAAGAGTTAAGAGTGAATTTTGAAAAGTTAAGACCGAAATGTTCTTATCCAGGAAAGCAAATAAAATGGCAATAAAACTCTAAAGATTTCTTTTGATTTTTACCTAAGTTTTATATTCCAGAAGGTATAAGAACTAGTGAAAACAATTCTATTTTCTAAAAATAATTTAGAATTTTTATTATGTTTTTCAGTGTTCTTCCAATTCGTAGCGCTTACTTACCATAATGAACAGATGAGGAATTGCAAATAGCAATGGAGAGCTCTGTACTCTTCATGCAGGCGTTGCGAGATGGTAGAAGTACAAAGAAACCATGAAACTTTAGCTACAGATATTACTGATGGCAGACGTCGTTATTACACAGAAAGGTCAATGTTTGCTGTTGGGTTATGATCAGCCACCACATTAAATGCTGTATGGTACATCGCTTCTAAACTGGAGTCTGTCAGAGGATGAGGGATTGCGATTGCCTGGGAAATTTTCAGAGGGTTATTATTAGAATTTGAATCTACTGAGAAAATGTAGCTAAGAGAGGCAAGAAGCAGTGTACGAAGTACCACGTGGCAGGTGTCTGAGAAAGTCTCTGCAAACTAGCTGTGCTGAGCCCCGATCACATCTCTGATTTCTCAGGTCTGACAGCAGCTCACTCCACCCCAGGGTATCGCTGCGTTCAGAAACAGTTACGTCATGACTCGCTATCACGTTAGGTTTACGTGGCTCTCACTGAAGGTAAAGCTGATTGAATGCTTTGGCACGATCCGGGGAAAGGGCAGGAGGTACAATTGAGTATGACAAACGAGGCTGAAGTTCGTAAGCTGTGCCGGGCCGTCTTGGTGTGGTGCAGGGGTTTTTCACGAACAGTTCAGCGTCTGTGTGTATACAGAGTTTTTGAATTCTACTCTAGATCCACATGTGGGTGTGGCTGGTGGATGCGCTTATGGAATGAAGGATCAATGTGCTGAAAGGAAGGGCTAGAGAATGAGCCCTCCAGGTGATCCACCCTGAGACTTAGTGTGTTTGGAAAAGGGATGGCTAAAAAAGTGTTTGAGTGAATGGGTAAGAGGCATCGAGCGTATGACTCGCAAACAGGGTGAGGGATAGGGCTTGGCTGGCCTAGGATGTCCTAAGGGACCAAAGTTGGCTTCGTGCCATTTCTGAATCAGGAGCAAAGCTGACATCAGACTCTATACCAGAGAGGCGCAGCGGGTCATCTGGGATTATGTGGCTGTGTGTCTCTCCCAAGGTCTGTGTTACACAACCGTTACACAATTCAGAACAGTAGTGAGAGTCCTGCTTCCAGAAAGGTCATCTAATTATATTTCCAGGAAATTGTCTTACCATTATTTATGTTTTCTAAGGAGTAATAATTGTTCGGCAATTCTGAAGTGAGGTGCCTCCTACCTACAACGTATACTAAATGCTTTTATATCTGTGCTTCTCTTCCTGGAAGTGCATTCATTCTGTGCTTATTTTACATCCCACAGATGTGCTTAACCAGGCACTGAGGTGTATTAAGGAAACATTCAGTTTTCATGACATTAACAAGTTATGTCAATTCTTAACATCATGATTTATATAGAATGACTAAAATACACTTAAATAACGTTAAATTAATTCTAGGAGGTAGAAGAGGATGCAAAATTTAAATTATATCTAATAAAATGCACTGCTATTAATCTTAGTGTAAGTCACAAAATATTCTTTCATCCTGACAGTACTCTGTTAGAGATCATAATGCAAGAGGAAGTCATGAACAAATTCTGTAAATCATGCAAATAGAAGATATTCAATGAAGCATATTGTTTGTACAATTTATGTTTTACTCTTCTTACTCATTGTTCTTTTATTGCACGGCTCTAATAATTGCCTCCTTAGAGAAGTCTGTGGCACTGAAAATATATAGACCTCTATGCTCTTCTCATAAAGTAGTGTTAGATGCTTAAATTCTCACTGGAGGTATGTGTAATTTTTTGGTATTTATCCCAAAGAGCTTATTTACATAATTCATAACAAGCAGCTTAATTTCAGGCAAATTTGTATATATATATATAGAGAGAGACTAAAAGTCAATGAACATTACCAATTTAATGTTAAAATTTAAATCATAACCATCTCATGGAAAACCTATACCTAAAGGTTTTCATTTATTATTTAAATGTCTTAATTTATTGTTTCATCAAAGAAAAAACTTTATTGGCCTTAAGCCTAAAAGAAAAATCACTTGAAATATGAAAATAAATGATGGAAAATAATTTGGGGCAATATATGTGTTCATATTTGAATTGTGAGTAATTAAATAAGAGTTAGTACCAGAATGATTCTGCTGTGTCTCATGGTAGAGAGCATAAGGTCAAGTTGGTGACGTTTGCCTAGGCGTCTATTTTAGAATGTTTTATCAGTTTCTTGTAGCTATAGAAAACTTTATTTGAAGACAAACACATTTCCCTGTCACCTCTAACCCCCGACTTGTGATGCTGATATAAGCAATGAATCGTGCTTCTTGAAAAAGCTACTAATGACTAGGGATGCTTGGGTGGAATTTGAAGAGATAACCTAGGGAGATCCAAGTGACCCAAGATGGAACAAATTGTGCAGCTGAATAAAGTAGTATTGAATTATAACCCAAAGTATAAAATAAGTATCCATGAGTCCCTACCAATATAAATAAGTGAGTCAATAAATAAATGGAAAAGAGACAAATCTCACTGTCAAAGAATTTCCAATAATTGAAGCTCCTTATCGTTCAAGGAAGAGCATGGTAACTCCCCATTCTTTAATTGTGGGCTGTCAGTGGTGGCTCCTCTCAAACAAAGAGTGAAACTAGGACCAGCGTCACAGCGGACCAACACTACCGCAGCCGAGTGATCGGGATTCTCGCGAGCAGTCATGTGGCTGGCTATGAACTCTTGACATGACGTGACCTCTGTCTCTGGGGTCTTCCTCCCCCAAACCAATAACCCCAGGGCAATCATAGGAAAAACATCAGACACATCTCAGTCTTGAGGGGTGTTTCATAAAATACCTGACTCACACGTCTGCAAAATGTCAAGGTATCAAAATCAAGAATAGTGTGAAAAGCTGTCACAACCAAGGAGGGGCTGAGACATGACAACTGAACAGGATCCTGGAACAGGAAAAGGACATTGGGTAAAAAAAGATAGGGACATCTGAATAAAGTACGGACTTCAGATAATAATAAGGTGTCAATAATTGGTTCCTGACTTGTAACCAGTGTAAGATGTACAAACAGGGGGAACTGGGCCTGGAGTAAGAACTCTGTACTATCTTTGTAGTTTTCACTGAATTTAAAATTATGCTGAAACAAATTTTACTTTTTAAACATAATCAGAACAATCTTTTAGCAACCAGAGACTCAGAGATTATAGCAATAGTTACAGGCCTAATTAAAAATTGTGTTTTTATCATATAATTTTTCTTTATTTTTTATGACATCATTTATATTTCATATTTGTTTAATATGGCAACCTTCTGTTCTAAACAAATAATCTAGAAGCAGGTACTTTCAAGCAAAATAACTTTACTTACTCTAGTCAGACATTTTGACTTACGTCCCTAACCAGTTTTTAATTACTTGATCTGATTCAGTCCTTTTGTTCCAAACTGGGTTGATAATATACATGGTGGGGAAAACATAGGTATACAGTTGATCACATGGAAAATAATACAATAATTAAGAAATAATAATACAAGAATAAACTGTGTTTCATGTATTCCCAACTATAAACCTACTTTTGTCTCACCCTGTATATAAAAGCTACTATTGTAAAGTAATTGAGATATGGGATATTCGTTTGAGTCCATTTTTTCATACGCTGTTCACTTAGCATTTTTTCAATAAATATTGATATTGGAGATCTTATTATGGATAAATACACTGTAATTTATTGCATTGTAGAATAGTCTGAATGCATGGGTTACTTATATCCCTGAGAAAAGCATGCATTAAAAGGAGAATTAATCATTTTCTGAAAAAAAGAGATGTTTTCCTCAGTAAATAAATCCTGAGGTATTAGAGCTCATGCTTGATGTAGGTAAAACTTGAGAGATACTGATCTTTGTAAGTTACAACATTGGAAACGGAGGCTTCCTCGATTTCAACAGTGTAGGGGCCTGAGGGTTTAACAAACTTACCCTATGAACATGCATGGTCCAGTTACATTATAATCTGATGGAAAATCATTTCCTCTTAGCAGTCTTCATCTTGAGGACTAATGCTTATACCCCTTAAATAAAATGCACCCCTGTGTTTATAAACTTCTTTGGGAGCAATACTGTAAAGAAGCCAGGGGCTTAAACTAGGAATTAAAATTCTCTCTTAGTTTCATTATTTAACAAAAAATATACGGAATGTGTTGGGGTCAGAATGTTTTAATTGTTTCAGGAAAAAACCTTCAGTAAACAAAATTAGAATATTAAAAGTATCTTTTGTGTTATTTTTTTTACCTTCATATTCCTAAATTTGCCTTTCCTACTCTTTCTTCAGTTTGTGTCAATTGAATATATCACATTTCAATTGACATATGATTCAAGACCAAATTTTTTCACTTTGGTTTAATGTCCCATTTTTTCCCTCATCTACAATTACATTTTCCATGGTTCTAAAAAACCTCTTCATGCCTGGTTGCTGTGGCTCAGCAGGTTGAGCACTGGCCTGCAAACCAAAGGGTCACAGGTTCGATTCCCAGTCAGGGCAGATGCCTGGGTTGTGAGCCAGGTGCTCAGTAGGGAGCGCTTGACACTTCTCCTCATCTCTTTCTCCTTCCCTTCCTCTCTAAAAGTAAGTGCATCTTTAAAATAAACCTCTTCTTATTAATTTTTATGAATAGTTTCCATATAATCAGCTTTAAAACATGGTCAGATTTCTCCTAGTCTTGAAAAGTAGGAAACAGACTCCTCCCTTCACCCTAATTGCAGAGGGACCTGGGCACACCAGTTACCTAAATCAATACAAGAATAAACAACTTGCAGTTTTTTCTTCCTACTGCTGTGCTGCCACCACCTATCTTTGCTCCAAAAATGTATTCCCCATCATTCTATTTCTCGAATTTTAAGCATCTTTTCTTCTGCCCTTCCCTACTCTTACTGGTGCTTCTCTAACCTTGAGCTCTCTCTTTGTTGCTCCCCTTTATTCCTTTTCCCCCTTATACTCACTACGCATTGTCTCGACTCACATGATGCTTAAACCCACACCGCACTCCTGTCTCCCAGTCTTCACGTGGTTGCTTAGCCTGTGTGCTAATTCATTCATTTAATCATTCATCAATACAACCAATACATGTTTAGAGCACCTGCTGTCTGCCAGGAGTAAGTGAGCTGCTGAAGCCGTGGTCTTTGTGTCTGCTCCCTCTGGGCCTTTCCTGATGCACTTCTTCCCCCTCTGAGGAGCTCTCTCTCGCCTCAAGATCATCTTCCTCCGTCAAAATCCCTGGATCAGCCCGATCACGCTGCCGCTCCCTCCAGTCTCCCGAGGAAACTGCATACTGTCCCTCTCCTGAATCTCCACGGTGTTTTGTTCATGTTCTGCTAATTGCTGTCCAAATTGATCATGTTGTGCCTTGTATTTTTGTCACTTTCTTACATCTTCTGTGCACTTGTCATGATGTTTTGCCAAGTTTTATAAAAGATCAAAAATTTTATTGAAATGAAATAAAATTTTGTTGGATTGAGATGAAAGTTATGCCACCACCAAATACTATATTTAGAGGCATTATTCAAACATAGCATTTCATGCTGATGAATATAATTGAGCGGTGACTCGTCCCTCCTTGGCTTGGGATGTTCAAATATGGCCCCATGACAGACTCAGGCAGACATGTATTTCTTTCCAACGTGAATCTCATGAAATAATCAATTTTCATTTTAGAAAAACTAAACTCTCACCCCGCCAAGCCCCTGTGTTCTCTCAGAGGTTTCCATCTCAGTCTCCCTTCCTGTTGCCCAGCAGTGGACTTGGCTCATGACCGTCACGTTGGCCCTTCCCCCTTTCTGCCTACAGTTTTTCCCGCGGAGGACTTACGTTTCCCCTGGTTTCAGTTTTCAAATCTACACGCCGACCCCTACCGTTGTTTTCCCGGCTAGGGCATGGCTCCTGATTTTCAGAATATTACACTTCCAACGGCCTTCTGTCATGCGAAAGTGAAGCATATGAAACTCCTTATCTCCAAAGCTGAGTTTGTAATCTTCCCACATCTATTCCCCAAATGGTCAGATAACCAGTTGCGAGTTTCTCTGGCATAAGACACGGGAGCTGTATTTGACTCCTTCCACTTCCTTCTCCTGAAAACCAGAAAATCATCCGTCTCGCCCAGGGGGCCTGCACGAGGCTCTTTACTGTCCCTTCACTGCCTTTCCCACGCTAGTTGCATTTTAAATTTCTTTAAAATTGTTCCATTCTCTCAGTTTCTTGTTCTGATACGCAAATTCCACAGAATAAAGCTCCTAGATTTGAGAAGATCATTGGCGTCTTTTTGGGTTCACTTTCTGCAAGGAAAAGATGGAGACCCCGGGTGGGGGACCCTCTCCTGGATACGAGGTGTGGACCATACCGACTGTCAGAGGGTCAGCGCTCCGCGTTCAGTCTAGTCTCCTTTCTACTGGGTCACAGTTATTCTTATTTTTTTCCTAACACCAAGAAATTGGGTCAATAAACACAAATATGACAAAAAACCGTAACAGCAGACCAATATTTTGGCTTAAATGCATAACTACTATTTTTCTATAAAATTATTTTCAAAGAAAGAGCCATTAAGCTGGAAAATATTAAACAAAATGCCAACGTTACCTTTACTAAATGGCACTCCTGTTACTCGGGAGAATGCTTCACTGTGTGTTAATATCCGTAATGACTGGGGTTTGATGAGTGGGTTATTATCTAGTCCAAATTATGGACCCACCATTTAGGATATTTATGCATTTTCTGTAGTAGGTATTTGGAGGAGCCAGAGATAAATATATAATTTTGCATTTGTGGCTGTTTTGTTACTTAATAGTAATTATTTTCAATCGTACCCTCCCTCTGCATTTAAGGAAAATTGTGCTATGGCTGTGGCATAAAAATATTTGTATATGTGTGTAAAATACAAATAAAAACAAATAAAAGTAAATATAATGCATAGCATTAGAATGGGAAGAATCCTGGGTTAGTTACCAGAAAACCTGGCATGGAGTCTCAAGTACCACTAAGTAGCCAAGTAATTTTGGCCGAGTCCCACATCGTTGCTTCATCCAGGTATCTCATTTGTAAACAGAGAACTCATGAAATATTGGGTATTTCTCACAGAACTGCTGAAAAGCCATAATGAGAATGATTACTGTGAAAGCACTTTATGAATTCTCAGGCTGTTGTATCGCTACTAATAAACTCCTAGAACATAACGATAGTTTGACTACCAAGTTGAAAGATGGCCAAACGGAGCTGGAAAGGTGATTCCCCTTACTAGTACTGGTTGTATTTATTTTTAGAATTTCATCAAGTTATACATCAGCGTATCTCAGAATGTTTGGGCCAATAACTTGCAGAACTTTCTACATGGATCCGAGGTGTGATTTTCTATCTGTGCACGTTTTACAGTTTAACGTGTTCCACGTTTGTTAACAGCATCGGTCTCTGCTGATCTTTTTGCAGAGCTCCCGGTGTAGTTGGCAATGTGCTAGGGGTAAAGTGTCTCAAGTCATTGTTTTTTTCTGCGGTGTTTTTGAAAACGCAATAGTTTCCAGTGTGAAGGGGTTTGCTGATGTATAATTTTTATTCAAAGGAGGAGTAATACAAGACAAATGGGTACGAAAGAAACCGCTTCCCATTGGATGCCTGTTTTGCAGGAAGCAATATGAGAACGGCACTTGCCACCCACTGGGAACAGCCTGGGCCTCTGGACAGTTGTGGGCCAAACAATCCCTGGGCTGATGTCAGGACATGCCCCTGGGCAACCCCAGGGGCTCGTGACATTTGAAAGCTCTCTCTCAAGTCTTCTCTCTGCACCCTTTGAGGCTCGGTTCTTGGAAGCCATTGGGGTTTGTGGACCCACCCATGTGGGCTCTGTGGCTGCTTCTCCACCTTCTCACTGTGCTGGTTGAACCGAGTCCTTGTTTACTTTTCAGAATGTGTGGAATCTGTTTACAGCTCTTCAGAATTTTAATCTAGACAAGTTTTCCGTATTCAGCTTTTCCAGTCTTTCCCCACAAGTTAGGATTTCCATGTCTTTAATGATCTTTCCCCTATTCTTGTCTGGACATCTTCCAGCTTGACCACATTTTCATGATTTTTAGACACCCCAAACAGGAGAAGATTCAAGCGACAGATTCTTACAGACTGAGATGATAGTGCTGAGCCTTTGTTTCTTTATTGATTCAGTAGACGTTTAGGGAGTTTAGTGGCAGGCACTGTGTTCGACAGTGGGAAGCAGAAATAGGCGTGGTTCCTGATGATGGTACAGACCCTGTAGTTGGAGAAATAGACCTGAAAAAATTGTCCATGTGCACTTAAAATACACAGCATCTGTGCGTGTGTGCGCATGAAGAAAAGCCAAGGTCCTTAGGGAGTGTAACTGGTTCCCTGGCCCCGTCTGGAGCTCCTTTCTCTGTCAGTCTGTGGACTCTTCTCTAGGGCTTGCAACGTGTGTAGTGCTGTTGCAGGTTTTCTTATATGCAGTAGAAGGACAAGACATGGTCTTCATCCTCCATCAAATACCAAAGGCTGGCTTCTGAGAGTTATGCCACCCAAATGTCCTTCTGCACTCCTGTACTCACAGTGTGAGTAAGTGTCTTTAGGAGATGCTGACCCTTTTTATCGACCAAAAATTAAAACTGTAAGCTAAAACTGAGTTCTGGCTAACGAAATAGTTTTACTTGAAATCTTCCTGAATTCCTCTCCCACATCACCAATTTTGCAGCCCCCACCCAGCCCCACCCAAAAAGATATTTTGGAGATGCCACTGCTTGCACCTTGGTTAGGCTTAATACATTCAGAGATCCGCGTGCCACCAAAGTGGTGAGAAAGAACCAACTGCGGGTCAGAGACCCTGGGCCACGTTCTAGAGCAGTTGCTGGTCCACTGGAAGATGGAGAAGGGAAAGAAGAGGGGAACGGGGTGGAATGTATTCTGAGCATGCTCTGGGAGCAATTGTGCAGAGGAAATCAAGGAAAGGATGTGCGCACAGGTGCCATTGGATTAGCCTGGCCGCAGCTCCGTGATCAGGCTGAGGATTCGTGCGAGGAGAGGTCGGAGAGATTGGTAGGAATGTGAATTAAAACATTTACATCAATTTAAAATTGCCAACAGTGTTGGCATGATTTCATTCTCATAAGCATATTCTAGAGGTTGATATTTCTCTTTTAATCTTTTAGGTTATTTTATAACACCGTATAGGTTTTGAAATAATAACTCTATCTATCTATCTATCTATCTATCTATCTATCATCTATTTTCCCCCATTTAGTTAGCAATGTCAAAACACAAAAAAGTAATTATTTCCAGCATTGCTGTATTTGACACATATGTAAGATCAGTTCTTGAATCCCTACATTTTTTTCCCCAATTATCTCTCTGGTACCAAGAAAAGTCAGAGATTTTATTTCCTCAGACATTTTCGGCTTTGTTATTTGCTTTGTTAGCTGTTAAAGAAACCGAATACTCAACCTGTCACTTTTCTGAAGGTGGAAGCCATATCTTTTAAAAATGAACCGAAGTGTGCAAATCACAAAAACCTCTTACAGAGTTGAGTAAATCAGTAATCAGCTTAAAAATTTCCTGCAAGTCACAGGTCTATTTAAAAGCTCACATGCATTTAACTTCCACCTATTAGTGGGATTCAGTTGTCTGCTGAGCAACAGGCTACTGCGGCTGTATTTTCCGTTGAAAACCACCCCAATAAAAAAAGGTTTATTAAATTTGCAGAAGAAAGAAGGAAGGGGTGCAAGACATCACGGCTCTGCAGAGCACACGTGCCAGTGCTCGGAGGGGCTGCAGGGAATTGCAGTGTGTACTCATTTGATTCATTTGTAGGTGGCTGGCAATTTCTCACTGTACTGGCTCAGACAACTAAAGAAACTTGGTTCTCAGTTCTCACATATTCCACAGCAAATGTTACTTTGCCCACACACCCTTGACACTTGTTACAGACCTGGGAACATAGGCTTCTGTCAGACACACTTTCTTCTTGACATGTCACCCATTCATCTCCTCCGATAATACACAGCTGTCAGTGGGTGAAAACTTCTATGTGATTCAAGTCTGAAGTACATCTTTAAGTATTATTGGTTTAGGAAGAGAACATAAACAAATGGAAATGGCCTCCTATTTATCCTTGTACAACTCAAAATCCTTGGACATGAATAATCTTTAACTTTGTCTACTGTTAAATGAGTAGATATCAATTATTTTAAAAATACTTTGAAGCCAATAACATGGTACTCTGTAAAATTTCTAAGTATAAGCAGAGTATGCCAATTTTAATGGATATTTTATCTGATCACATGATGAGCTGTCTGCAGTCACCACCCTTCATTTTCATGGGGAAAACAATGTTTTAAAATACATGTAAAGAAAGCACTTGATGTAGTGATGGATTTGTGTAATATCACAACAGCTAAAGTGTTAACTAGAGGAGTACTAAGTACACTGGACCTTTTAACTCTTCATGACATTTAGCCCCTTTCTCCCCTGCGTGTCTTTCTCTGGGTATTGCCAGCGACAGCCTCGAGCCAAGGATCATTTTAGTGCCCGGTAAGCATGTATGTGGGGGCGCTGCGTGCCCCAGGGCAAGGTCTCGTTGGGTGCATGTTACGGACCAACTCACCGACTCGGTGAGACCCTGTCCCGCTCTCCTGTCCTCCCCCAGGGAGGGCTCCCTCGCTTTTCTTCGTATGTCCTGGGAATCGACCGACCTCTCTGCTAGTTTGTCATAGAACTCATGACATTTTGGAAGACGTCATTGGATTGTGTGTCCTCCCCAGACCTTGTTTTCTTGAGGACAGGGCTGTGTCTCTTTCTTCGTGTGCCTAATTGGCAGTCCCAGGCTGCAGGCTTTACGTGTTGACAAATTCGTGTCTGCGCCGTGAATCAAGTGCCAGCTCAAGAACCCCCAGCAATCGTGTCCCTGGCTTGACAACGGTACTTTCTTTACACAGGTGCCTAATTGTTTCTCTCCTTCGGAATCTCAGAGCACTTGCGGTTTACTGTTGATGACTCTGCCTCCAGTGCTCTCCTTGTCTGTTTTAAGTGCAAGTGTTCCATTTCATGTTAAGGTGGAAGTTCCTGGGGGCAGAACTGGTATGTCAGGGGTTGTAGCAGGTAGCCAACACACATTGGCTGGGATGATTGCAATGTAACTATTTTGAGAAAATAATGTGGTACTAAATTTCACTCTTACTTCCTAAATTTTTTTTTGCCCTTAGGGCATTATTTTTGTTTATACGCTAGTGAGATATGGTGCAGCCAAGGCAGAAAGAATTTAGAAACCCTCTTTGAATGGGCGCTGGCACAGCCCCTTGGTTTGGAAGACTCGGGGTGCTGCGTGGGCACCGGGACGGGCGAGCTGGTGCATCCACTCTCTGGGAGTGCAGACGGACTCTCAGTGTCTCTCTCCCACAGGGAAAGGTACAGAGCCAAAGAGCAGCCATTGAGTCCTACCTGCAGCAGCAGCGTCGACTCCTCCGCAGGGCTTGGACTTTCTGCTGTGAAACAATTTCATTGTCATTTCCACGGTGATCGGTCATGACCGGGGAATGTGTGGTTAGGCTGCCCTACTGCATGAGGGAAAGTTCTTTTCTTTAACGTTACTTTCAACCCTCGAATCATTTATTCACACATGGAACCGGGGGAAGGAGCGTAAGCATGGCTGTGGGTCATGGGTTCTTTCCTGCTTGCAGGAATTTAAGAAGCGTCCTTAGCTGGCTGGCTCTCAGTTCCCGCTTGTTAAATTTACATGCTGCTGCCTACCTCTGTGATTGTTTTGAGTATTGAGTGAGACAATGTTTATAAAGCGCCTATTATCTAATAAATATTACTTATGCTTTATTGCCCTGAGGCTGCCATCCTTGTCAATATTTAGCGAGGCGAGTTATTATATACAGAAATCAAGATCACGAACACATTCCAGAACTCCCTTAAAACGTAGATATTCTGCTGATTTACAGGCACAATAATGCGCTTGGACGTTGAATCTGTACCTGCCATGACACACTCAGTCTATAGCAGTGAGGCACGTAATCCACGTGGCACTGGCGGATTGGGAGTGAACACAGAGGATACAGGTTTGTTCAGATCTGCAGAGGAAGGAGAAATGAGGGGAAACGACCTTCATTATCAGCGACAAGAGAGATAAACTGATGATGGAAACATACAACGTGGTGGAAAGGCTAAGGTAGCAGTGAGGGAAGAATGATTCTGAAATTGAAATCTGCAAACTTGGATAAGCCTGAAGTTAGCTATGTATTAAGACAGGGAAGAATTCGGCCATCTTCCTTCTTTGCTAAGTTTCTGTGGTTGGATGAAAGTCTAGCAGCAAATAGAAAGCCCGTAGCAACTGAGAATCATTTAATGGAGCTTCAAGATAAAGGAGCCTTCAATGTCTGTGTCATGAGACTATCGCTGAGATCGCCTAATGTCAAGTTTCTTTTAGTCTGTCCTTGGGAGCAGTTTAAAAAATGGACATCAACTGATTGGATTTCTACGCTGGAGTGACTGGTGCTGAAACGCATCTTGGTTGACGTGAACACTAACTGGATTTTCGCTCTCCTTCAAGAAATAAAGTTCTGACAGTCACGATTGGAGAATAAAATATTGGGAAGTCACTCAGTGGTAAATCAAGTAAAAATACTGAGAATCTAAGGAATAGTTTTAGATTGGACTTTTTCAATTTTTAAGTCTAAATTTAAACATTAGGAGCTATTTTTACCTTTTTACTTAACTTTTGTAAATTAAGGATTTTTATTTTTATGAAATTCTATATGTTGTCACAAAGGTGAAGGTGAGCTGCAGCACAGACCTTCTTAATCCTCAGGGGGTTCTGCTCCCTTCTGTGTCTTTCAGTGAAATCTGTAAACTTAGAGAAATATATTTCATGCATGAC
Organism: Anoura caudifer; assembly: GCA_004027475.1. Taxonomy (NCBI): domain Eukaryota; kingdom Metazoa; phylum Chordata; class Mammalia; order Chiroptera; family Phyllostomidae; genus Anoura; species Anoura caudifer. The sequence continues at coordinate 63,515 of PVKU01004970.1, forward strand.
AGTTAGGGGTAAACATGTTTTGATTAAGTGGTATGAAAGTTGTGACCTTCATTTGAAGCAAATTTGAATGAAACAATGAAAATACCCTTGAATGGCATCCTTCTGTTGTCTAAAGCAAGAAAAGAAGAATAGTTTAAAAGCATGCATCTTAATTCCACCAGCAAGGAGAAACAAAGGGGGTTTGCATCTATTTAATTCTAAAACCTTCCAAAAGAACAAATGATTATATATATTGTATATAATCTTATAATCTTGTCTGTAAAATCTTACAGTATTGTAATACACCCTTATTAACATAAATGTGATTAATTTGAAATTTGATCATTGGGAAATTGGCTGTATGTGTACTATTTGCTAGGCAATTGAAGTATGAAGAAGATCGGCATGTGGTTTGGCCAGGAAGAAGCACAAAAATAGTATTTACGGACATTGTTTATTAAGTGGTCTTTATTTACTGAATTATTATTGCATTAAATTATGGTAAAGTATTCACTGTTCACTAGTAAGTGTCTGCAAATGCTTGAAATCACACAGAGACATTGAGATTGGAGTTTGGAGCACGAAGGAGATAAATTCCTATAGGGCTGTGGATGGGCATTGTGCTTGAGCAATGAAGTAATATTAGGAAAAGTAAAGGTTGAATTTGAGTTTTAGGAGAAGGAAGCCCAGATATTTAGCAGGCAATGGCAAAGGTGAGGCATCTGAAAGGGGGTCTTTTTAAAATTAGCTGAGGACCAGGTACGTGCTAAGTGATAAGCTTCAAGGTAAAGAGTTGGACACACTGTAGAGGATTGTGAATGATGGCATTTCGTTTTGCAAGCAATGAAGAAGTCCGGTGAATATAAGTAGGAAGTAATTTGCCGGGGCAGGCAGAACCAGGAAAATTAGTAAGCAGAATATGATGTAATGTAACTTCAGGGAGAATGCTGGCGGTGGAGCAAATACGAAACGCTGACTGTGCAAGCTGTTGTGTGAGAAAGAATCTAAGGGGGGTTACACGCCAGGGCCATGCCCGCAGGGGAGTCAGGAAAAATGTTCAAGTTTTATGCCCAGCGGCTGGCTGAAAGAAAAAAAAGCAATTACACTACAATAAGAAATAAAAATATCAGGAGAGTTATTTTGAGGACATTATTTTGAGGTTCATCAGTGTGGGTTTTGCCTGTTGAGGTGGCTGTTCCGGTGGGATGTTCGGAGGCCACTGGAGACGCAGGATGTAGTTCAAAATGCATAACTATTCCCAGAGGTTCAGCCGGTGATGGATTTGAGAGCCACTTACATGAACGTATTAGTCCAGGCTGTAGGGGTTGACGAAGCCCTAGGGGGAGTGAGCAGAGGGATGAAACGGTTGTTTAGATGGCCACAGAATGCCTACTTTAATGCAGGAGAAAGGGAGTCAGGTAAAGGTTGGGGAAAATGAATGTCTGTTAGTGTGTGAGTGTGACAGAGGGCTGATGAAAATGCAGAATCATAGAAGCAAAAGGTTTGGGAGAGCTTCTGGTAGGAGACGTGCACAAAGTTGTAAAACACCACCAACCAGAGCACGGGGGCCCACGTGCAGCCTTCCCTCTTGGCCGTGGGAAGATGAGCGCACAGTGGAAAAGTGCGGTGACTGAGGAGGGGGCTTGGGGCAGACCCTGATACCCTCTGTGGATGACCTTTCTGCCCCACTGGCTCCTTCCGGGAATAAGATTAGCTCTAACATAACATACTGCTCACCATCTCACCTTCTCATTCTGTGCATTCTTAGGTTTACTGAAAATCATCTAAATATCTTCAATTGTGGCTTAACTTTGTTGTATCCACAAGTTAGACTAAACATTCCGACTGTGGGAATGTTAGTGAGGCTTTACCCTGTTATGAAAGCTAGTACATTTTCACTTCCAGTTGCCTACGTTTGAATTGTCTGTTTTCTGATATCGTCACTTGCCAACCATTCTTGGCAATGAATTTACCCTTGAGAGACATCAAGGCTTTAGACCAAATGACAGACCTGACTAGCAAAACTGCTCTGCCCAGCCTAGGAAAGTCTTATCAACCGCAGTGTGAGGATTCTGTGTGTAAGTAGTGAGGTTTATAAGGCGAGGAAGGGTGTCTAAGAACTGGTCAGATCCAAGTTCAGGCATGGGCTGCTGAGACTTGGCAGGGTGAATTGTCGATGATTGTACTAGGAAGAGGACATAACATTTAAAAGAACATACTTTATGTTATTTCTCAGGAGATATGTGCTTCATAACTGGGCTATTAATCGGACTTCTGAAAATTGAATCAATTTTAAGTAAAATTTGAAACTTCCTTGTAAGGGCTATGTGTTTTATAAAAAGTAAACACAGATAGACATTTATTTCCTTATTTGTATTGATAAATAAATTAGTTTACCAACATATGCCAAATTTATGGCTGACATTAAAAATGTAATTTTTCAGAGTGAGTCTTAGGGTTAGTGATGGGTCAGGTTTGTCTCATCATTTGACTTCAGTCATGGGTAATAGAATAGCCACATACAAACCCTGTACATTTTGGGAGTTTAACCAGAAGTCCTTTCCTCCAGCCTACTTAATGACCAATATTTATTTCACCAGAGAGAGGGGAGAACGGAATCTTTCATTCAATATTTAGAGGGAGAAATTTAAAGACAAGCACCTCCAGTAGCGAACTATGGCAACTGTTTAAATCTCTTTAAGGCCTCGGGTTAGAAATGTCCAACACCAGGTCATTTCACCTGGAGCAGGTGTCACAGGTGGAAAGGGAACCGGAGGGACAGGGGGAATTCGTGTTGGAGGAGGGGGTTTGTCTCCATTTACTGGAAGCCCGAGAGAGATGCAGGTGGGTGGAAAGAATTTTGAATTCTGCACAGTTTAATGTCATGAACTAATCTTTACAATGCCACTTTGTCCTTCTAAAAACCGATGGGGGAAAATGGATGCTTAACAAAAATAATTGGTCTATGAAAACTATTTGGTTAGTAATTAAAGTCATGGTTATTAGTGGTATATTAACGGTAATTGGACTATTGTTTTGTCTCCTTATCCACCGTCAGTGGCAGGTAAAGTGGTTGTCTAGCTTATTGCATTACCCTCATTGTTCAGACTCACCCCTCCTCCAGTCGGTGTCCCCGCATCGCCGGTTTCACAGGGAAAGTGGCTTTCTAACAGGTTCTGTGTGCTGCACTTTGCACACATCACGGATTGCGGTCCTCCTGCGGAGAAGGTGGTAAAGGATGGCTGACAGTCACGGCAGTGAGATATCCTGACCAAACCACACAGCTAGGGGAGCTAGAATTTGAACCCACGTCTGCCTTCACAATCTAGTCAGGATCTTTTACAAATAAACACTCTCTCCGTAGCAAGATGAAAAGGAGGAGAGGGATTTTGTGACATGCCAAACCAAGGGTCAAATCCCAAACTGTGTTGTTTTCAGGCTGTCTAACCAAAGAACATATTCCTAATCTGGTTTCTCATTTAGTTTATTTTAATACATTTCGTGTCATAAAAACCCTCAATGAGTACAAATTCAGGGTTATGTAAAAGATAAATTAAGACATTCTTTACTGCATCCATGGTTCTTTGTCTTACTAGAAAGGATTTCTTTAAATGTCCCCACTGAAGTGTGCCTTTCCATTAAAAATTCAATTAATTTATCCTCTTAGTCTTGACTGCTGTAGATACTATCTCCCGTACATCATGGCAGAAGTTAAACAGGAGACAAGATCCAGTTTTGAACTTTAGTGAACTTAAATCCAGTGATGATGGAGGAAACTGAGACAAATGATTAGTAACAAAAGAAATAACAAAATAAGAAGCATACCAAAAAATATATGCTGCTCTGGGGTTGTAAAAAGAACAAAACCAAACGAGAACCTCTGAAGCAGGTACGACCCAAAGGAGAGCAATGCTAACGGGAAAAGGCACAGGGAGAAGGGAGGGGGCTCTGTCTCCTGGACACGGACCCGGCCGAGCCCGGCAGGGGCTCTCTTGCTTCACATATGAGGTGCTTGCTGTAAAGAGTTAAAGCAGTGGCTGGGAAGGGAGTGGGAGGCTACGCTAAGGAGTTCTTTGACAACCTGGACAACTAATTTTTATTAAATCGGGAGGGTCATGGATGGTTTGGGGCCTGGTAAGTGACGTGTTAGCCGGCTCTGGGACTGGAGAGTAGTGTTGATCAGATACCATGGACAGGTCTCTTGAAATATTCTCAGCAAGAGATCAATAGCTCTGCCCTGACTAGTGAGATAACAGTGGGAATGGGAAGAGGAAATGGATAGGAAAGACAGTGATGTAATAAAATGTGTATGAGATCGAAATTGGAAGATAAGGAAGAGGGAGAGTGTGAGTGTCCGAAGGGAAATTTTCAGAGCTACAAGTCAAGAAGAGACGTGAGTGGGCGGGCAGGCAAACAAGAATCTCACGAGGCCAGTGTTCAGGGACATAGGCTTTGTTTAAGAAACAGAAGTTACATCACCCTTCTAGAGTGGGTGATAACTGTATTTTTCTTCTTTCTTCTTACTGTTGTTCGATTACCATTGCCCTAGTGTTTCCCATTGCTCCCACCTGCCCCGTCCACACTGTGCTCCCTCAGGCAATGCCCACTCCGTGTCCACGTCCATGGGTCATTCATACATGTTCCCTGACTAGACCCTTCCCCTTCTTTCCCTGTTACCCCTCATCCCCCGACCCTTTGGTCACTATCAATTCATTCCTTATTTCTGTATCTCTGGTTCTATTTTCCTCATTTGTTTGTTTGTTTTCTTCATTAGGTTCCACTTATATGTGAGATCATGTAGTATCTTGACTAGCAGAGAATGAATCTATGTTAACTAAAGTGTTGTGTTAAGCAAAGTTTATTACAAGACCTTTCTTTATGTCTATAAAATAGAGTCAGTGATACTTAAAATGAAATGATAAGGATTAATGGAGCTTCATATTGATATCAGTATATCTAATGGCTTCAGACCGTATTAAATACCAGCGATAAAAAGCTATGGCGTGGTAAAACTTAGTGCAATAATAAAGATTGGATGGCACAGTATCCTTTTCGTTTCTGTTGATTAAGTGTATAGAATATGATTTTTCCTTAAAAAATAGCTTCTATCTTACTGACAGAAATACAAAGGTGTCTGTAAAAGTGAGCAGTTTTCAATGGGCTCCTGGTTGCTCCCCATGAAAATGATTTTTTTTTTAGTAAGGAAAGGTAAAATACTAAATAAGCCACCAACCTTGTGTCCACACTTCAGTATATGCTAGGATCTGTGATTTGTATGTATTATTTTATTCAATTTATGAAACTCTGCACGTTTGGTTTTATGGTGATCTATATTTTACAGAAGAGAAAAGTTAGTATTAGAGAGGTTATGTAAGTCGTCCCCAGATTCCTGGTTGAAGGCAGAGGCAGTGGGGATCATGAGGGCGAGTGGATGGGTGCACCTTGCGTTTAGGTATGAGAACCCAACAGGCTTGGTGACTGCCTGGGTGTGAGACCGAGTAGATTGAGGGCAGGAGTTACTGAGGATGGCTCCGAGGTCTCCGGCTTGCACAGCAGGTGTGGAGTTGTCCCCCCCAGTGACAGCGAGCATCTGGAGAGTGCCGGCGGGAGGTGAGGCGCTGGGTTGGAGGCCGGCCATGCTGTCTACCCGGAGTGCGAGATGCGCGCGGGGAGCCATAAGGGACCGCGGGCCATGAGGATTAGGAGGCCGACGGCAGGAATGGGCCGGAGGCAAGTCCTACAGAGTCATCAGTTGCAGGGGATTCCTGGAAGGCATGGGTAGTGAGTGGTGTTTCCCAGAGAGCCTGTGTGGAGTGGAGAGGAGAGGGCCGTGCGTGACACCGGCTTGGGGGCGGGGCGGGGCGGGGAGACTGGTGGGAGTGTGTGCACAAGTGCAGACGTGCAGGGCTCACACGGCTTCCCTGTGGGTCCAACGATGTCACTGGTTTGTGAGATAGCTGTTACTGTGCTGCATCTCGCCTACATCCGCCTCTGTCCTTCGTGCATTTAGTGGCACATTTTGCGTGTTTCCTTTGAGAGAAGAAAAGGAAAAGTTTGCGCTGAGTCAGTGCATGACGTGCGATTGACATGGGTATTTGTGTACCTGTCCGCAAATGCATAGCTACGTTTTGACAGGAAGGCTGGTGGTGCAACCTTCAAAATGACAAACATTTACCTTTTCCCGTATCTTGGGGATGGGTGGACACAAGGGGAGAGGGTGTCTTTTCTCATTCTCTGTCGCACTAGCACTTTTATCCCAGGGGCCGTTCATCGTTGGGGACGCTGGTCACTTTGATAGGGTCACGCAGATGTGTGTCTTACCAAGATGTAGCCCACGTATAGCGGGACGCTTTGTGTTACACCAAAATATCTTGGTTAAGGGAAGTTTCTGTCGTAAAGTGCATGTCATTTATGCAGCAGAACTTCCAAAAGGGGACACCTGTGGCCAGGATAAAGTAACTCCTGTTTCCAGGCTTTTCATTGTTACGGAGCTGTGTTAGCCGATTGTTTCTTCCGTGTTATAAGTAGACACTGTCACAAATGCAAACAGTCTATGTGTAGTGTCAATGGACTTTGAAAGAATCCAAGTGAAAATAACATAATCATCTCTGAAGAGTTCAGTTACAAGATATTAACTTGGAATAACCTGAAAGTTTCTGGTTTTCTCCCAGGAGAACTATAAGGTCAGATAATATAAGGTGAGTTAAAAATGTTTCAAAAGGTAGTTAGCAATCATAAATTCTAGTTTCAAATCTAGAGTGGAGTCTCTTAAACTATTTCTAGGTTCAGGAAAGAAAAATAGTCTTCCTACTTCAATCTGACGAAGGAAAGACCGCGGATCGCTGGAGTGCTGTGCCGCGGTGGGCCGTGCCGAGCCGTGTTCGGCCGATCGCCGAGACTCGCGTGTGCGCCGGTGCTCTCACTGAGCCCTATTTGTTGCTGTTTGTGCTAATCTGTGATTGGGAATTTGATGTAAAGTGCTTCAAAGCACGTCTAAGTAATCTTTCCAAAAGCAGTTCTTTTTTTTTTTTTTTTTAAGGTAGATACTCTGATTTTATATTTCTCCCAGATTTCTACCCAAGCTACAGGGGAAGGTGTTTTCACTTCTTCACCAAATAAAAGGGGTTATGGGTGTTTGGAATTTATTTCTATAACACGATATCAAACATTTTTTAGAATTCTATAATACAGTTCCTTGCTTTAGGAGAAGGTTAATTTTACTTAGATTTAAATTTGTCTCCATTGACAGAATTAGTTACCTTATTTATAAAACGAACATTTTTTTCTTTTACTCATTTATTTAACCATAAACCAGTAATATGCATTTTTACGGTGGGGGGAAGAATGGTCTGGTTATTGTCTGCATCTTAAAATCTGATTTTTAAAATGCGTTTCTTGTAGGTTTTATTGGGATTTAATAATGCTGATAATGATGGTTGGAAATCTGGTCATCATACCCGTTGGCATCACGTTCTTCACTGAGCAAACGACCACGCCGTGGATTATTTTCAACGTGGCGTCCGACACCGTGTTCCTCTTGGACCTGATCATGAACTTCAGGACGGGGACTGTCAATGAGGACAGCTCTGAAATCATCCTGGACCCGAAAGTGATCAAGATGAACTATCTGAAAAGCTGGTTTGTGGTCGACTTCATCTCCTCCATTCCCGTGGATTACATCTTCCTCATCGTAGAAAAAGGAATGGACTCCGAGGTTTACAAGACGGCCCGGGCGCTCCGCATTGTGAGGTTTACAAAGATTCTCAGCCTCTTGCGTTTATTACGACTTTCAAGACTAATAAGATACATACATCAGTGGGAAGAGGTAAGACATACTTTGCTTTTTTAATGCCACTCTATCACGATTTTTTAAAACTGTAACTTTAAAAATGAACAACTGTGGTATGTACGAGTTCTATGAAATTCAGTGAGAACATTTTTGTTTATTTTTTGGCGCATAAGTGATATATGGGTATTTTCAAAAAAGGTAGGGTCAAATACTAGATTTGAATTGACTGAAAATTAAAAAAATTAAAAACAATGGTGATTTTAAAACTGTTGTTTTACATCAGTTTAGTTTTTCTTAAGAAATTCCCTGTAATCAATACTTTTCTCATCCTAACCAATGCAGCCCCTCCCCCACTGTGGGTGGCTGTTCTTTATCTGATATGGATACACGAGGTACCGTCTTTGAGAAAGCTCTGGAGGGTCTGTTTGCTAGTCTAGTTTGCATCACTAGCTCTCTGAGATAGTCTAGCATATGGTTACTCTCATAGTGAATTTTCAGAGAATTTGTGCTTAAAAAACACTGCGTGTTTCCAAGTTGTATATGTAAGGACTAATTTTACTGTAATAATTTTGCTCTTTGTTATGCTTTGCATATAATTATTTATGATTGTTTCTCCCTATTAACTCATTTCATTATACTGGAAAACAGCATACCCAGGAGGCAAATCATTACACAAAAATCACAAACACTATGGCGGGTAAGTGTGGGAGCGTGGCCGGTACTCCGCTGAGTGGGTGACGGTTGCTCGTACACAGTCAGGCACTGAAAGGGCTCCCCCAGCCAGCAGGACTTTCCAAAGGCTGGAGTTAAATGTACCGTCACCCAGCGAAGGAGTCTATGTTCCCGTCTCCCGTCTGCATGCAAACCTGTTCGACTCTCTTTTCCTTCTAAGTGCACCTTTCCCTTTTACATGAACTGTAACCTGAATCTCACTGCCGGCGTGAGATGGGGGGCTGGCAGGCTGTGGGATGCTAAACCCGCACTCGCGAAAACAATAGACCTGCTGTGGATTCACTGTCTCCGTACTCATTACAGAAATTATTTTTAGCAGTTCGAGGGTGAATTATGGTTTGGTTTGAACGAGTCATAAAACGGAACTCCTGTGAGCATCAGCCCTGCTTTCCGTGCGGCTGCGGCAGCGTTCCGTGTGCTTGCCGGTGGCATTTTGGTTCCCAGCGTTCCGGGAAATGACATGCACCATAAACACCGTGTGAGGTGCGCCGACAAGGCTTAAAAACGGATCGCTGTTAAAATATGGATGTGGGTGGTATTTAAAATCACATGAAGCACATTTGAGAGATTGGATTCATCCTGTAATGTGTCTAGATAGCATGTTCCATCCAAAGTGTAATAAATGTTGGGTCTCAAACTTTATTGTACCAATTTGAGATTAATATCAAACCGAGGCTATCATTGATCATAATAACTAATGTATATTGAGGTATTATTATGTGTCAGGTACTATATTTGATTCTTTCCTTGGATTAGTTCACTAAATCAATCTTCCCAGTAACTCTGGTAACTTGCTCAGATTCACCAAGGTAGGAACAGGTGGGGCTGGGGTTCGACCCTTGGCAATTAAACTCCGCGGCAGCGCTGTTAACCACAGAACTGTGACATATACTCTTTTAATGAGAAATACCTTAACATTCAGTTACTGTATATATTGAATAACAATTGTAGAGAAGTGTTTACCCCTTAAAACATGGCCACACACACAAAAATCTTAATGACTAGCCTGCGAAATGAAAAGTCCCTGACAGAAATAGCCAGTCAGGTAAACATGCAGTGGGCAGTGGGGCTGTTTTTCAGTGTCTTCCAGTTTTAACCCAGTTACCCTCGAGAACGGCATCAGGATGAACAGATGGCATCCTATCAGAGACAGTGGCAGGCCGTGTGCACAAGCAGGAGGACACTCCTTAAAGCTGATGTCCTCTGGTCCTGGCAGCGGTCACGGGCACCCAGCTCTGTGTACCATGACGGTGTTTTAAAGATGCCATGATATCATTCAGCAGCATCAGCTCACTGCCACCATTACCGCAAAATGCAATTTAATAGGCACTTACAGGCATTTGGTAACCAATCCCACTCCAGCCAGAGTTGCGAGTTGGCAAGATCTTTCTTATAAATAAATGACCTTGATGATAAATGAACCATAAGCTCACTTAAGTGAAGAATGTTTTCCTGGTTATATGATACCTTCATATAATGTTGCATATGTCATGGATATTTCATGTCATGCATGTTTAGTAACACTGTAAAACAGGGAAGAAATGGCAATAATTAATCCAGAATCTAACAGGGATTCATTGTTTCATCACCTACTTGATTCACACCACAATCACAAAGGAACCTGAGTGCTTGCAAACCAGCACATCTCTACGCGGTTTTTATAAATGCTCCAAGGCTGTGTTTACGAGTGGAACACAGCAAACAGACCGGCAGCAGTTGCTCTGTGCGCATTCAGAAGACTGCCTGGGAGGATGTGCGCTCAGCCACGTGCCTTCGCGTTCCGAGTGTTTTCGTCCCAAGCCAGCTAGTGCTAAATTCAGCAAATTTGGGGAAGCGAGGGGTGAAGCCTGGGAGCTGCCGCTGTTCCGAGTGAATCGTTTCCCGGGAAAGCAGCTGCCTGCTATAGGGAACTGCTTTCATCGCCAGTGGTACATTTTTTTTTTTTTCTGGTCTGAATTAGTTCAACTGAAAAGCAACAAGAAGCACCAAAGCCAGATAAATTGGAGAAATATTGTGAATGAAAGAGAGAAATGTTAAAGCTGAGCCCTTCTGTTACTGTCATTACTAAAGTCGAATGTTGTGGCTAATCCACCAGGGAAAAGCTGATTTGGCCGATGTATTTACGAAACACATGGTGTTAGGAGTCAGGAGAGAAGTTCTTACCGGAGACAGTTATGAGATCAACGGCTGTAAGATGCACAAATTAGGGCTCTGTCCGCGCCGGGTCTCCAGTGTCAGGTTCCATCGGCAAACCCCGCATATGGTGCCCGGCGGGGGTGAACCCTGGAGCGATGCTTCCCCCTCATTTCCAGGAAACTGACTGAATCTTTCCCACTGTTGCGGTTTGGTGTTTAGAAAATCCTTTCTTTCATTCGGCATTGTATTTATTGTTATGTTTCAAGTCAAATCAGGGACCGCAGCTGGAATGCTATTTCGTAACCTGTCACGATCAGGGGGAACTAATTGCCTGTGATCCTCCAAAAAGAGACATACGGTGAGGAAATCCTCTGAAATTAAATGGAATATTATTGATAATTTTTGACCATCACAAGCCACTGAAGAGATAAAGGGAGATTAAGAGCTTAGAAAAAGGGAGATTATTCAGTGAGTAAAGGTGAAGGGTCCTAGGAACCTTGAATGCTGCTGATCCTAGTTTTTTTTTTTTTTTTTAAAAGGGGGATGATCTTTGAAATTACCATATTTTACCCTGTACAATGTGCACTTTTTTGCCCAAATGTTTGAGGGGAAAATAAGGATGTGCATTATACATGGGTAGTACCTGAAATACTTTATGTCTGTTTTTGTGTTTTGTAATTATTTGTTACATAAAATTTCTTGTACCATAATATATTAAAAATAAATGCTGAAATTCCTTTATACAAAAAACAAGTATCTAAATATAACTAACTAACTAACTAACTAAATAAATAATTGAATTAAAACTTAAAAGGAAAGTATTTTTTCCCCCTGAAAGTTTGGGCCAAAAATATGGGTGCGCATTATACACAGCAAAATACAGTATTAGATATTTAGGAAATAGTAATTGAGAAGAGAAGTACTACTCTGTATCAGTCAGCTGTTTGTAGGATTCAGTGCCACGGACAATAATATTTTATTTTTTTTATCCCCTCAACCTTCCTTATGTGGATTTTATTTTAGACCTATCACGGTGGCCTAAATCCATTTTGCGGCAAGAAAGAGGGCTTGTGGTTCTGAGATTCGTATGTGTCCATGGAAATTTCAGGTGAATGATGCATCTGGGACATGGCCATGCCCTTCTAGCAATCAATATTAGATTTTGATGTCAGCTTAGAGACAGATTTATCAACAAATTATGCTTAACAACCGAGCATTAAGAAGGGAATTTATTCCATGGGGAGCTAATTTGGATCGCAGTTTCTGTCTTTGGTGGATTTTAACATTCTATTTGGTTCAGATTAGAAACAAACTCTTGCTCTAAATTGCTTATCTCTCATGCCATAAGTACTTTCACCGTTTGGAACGGGAGGCTCCCCATCGGCGAGCAGCAGCGCTTCCCGAGGCTGCGGTCAGTGAGGGCGCCGACAGCCTCCCGTTACCTCTCACCTCCAGTCCGCGCTCACTTGCTCACTGCGCCTCCAAGGCTCTCCAGCACACCATCCCCCTTCTCACCGAGGTCACTTCCCATTTGCACCCAACACTTCCTTTCTGTTGGTTTTCCTAGTTATGCGAGGCTTCCTGCAGAAAGTGGTTCATTCGGCCTCTGTAATTTCGCATGTGCCACACCTCGGACGTGGAAAGCCTTTCTCTTTCTGTTCCTCCTTTAAAGATTAGGCTTAAATGTACTTCCAGAAAACATCCTACCTCCTCAGTACCTTCGCTTTGAACAGTTCTGCAGGGTCTGCTTGTACTTGTTCTTGCTGATAGCTTGGTTGATGATGCTTGCTTATATGCATTTTTTTTGTTGTTGATGGACATAGATGCCTACGTGGAAGAGTCAGTGTCAACTTTGGCCACGGCATCTCCTTGTGCGCTAACTAGTATGGACTTCTGATCACAGTGGGTTACCAGGGCCTGCCTGTCCTCTGACTAGTACGGACTTCTGATCACAGTGGATTACCAGGGCCTGCCTGTCCACTAACTAGTACAGGCTTCTGATCACAGTGGATTACCAGGGCCTGCCTGTCCACTAACTAGTACGGGCTTCTGATCACAGTGGATTACCAGGGCCTGCCTGTCCACTAACTAGTACGGGCTTCTGATCACAGTGGGCCATCAGAGCCTGCCTGTCCACTAACTAGTACGAGCTTCTGATCACAGTGGGCCATCAGAGCCTGCCTGTCCAGTAACTAGTACAGGCTTCTGATCACAGTGGGCCATCAGAGCCTGCCTGTCCACTGACTAGGACGGACTTCTGATCACAGTGGGTTACCAGGGCCTGCCTGTCCTCTGACTAGTACAGACTCCTGATCACAGTGGGTTACCAGGGCCTGCCTGTCCGCTGACTAGTATGGACTTCTGATCACAGTGGGTTACCAGGGCCTGCCTGTCCTCTGACTAGTATGGGCTTCTGATCACAATGGGTTACCAGGGCCTGCCTGTCTTCTGACTAGTATGGGCTTCTGATCACAATGGGTTACCAGGGCCTGCCTGTCCTCTGACTAGTACAGACTCCTGATCACAATGGGTTACCAGGGCCTGCTGGCCCTCTGACTACGTGGCACCCTCCATGCTCTAAACCCATGAAGTGATTGCAAGGGGAGATGCGCTCCTCACTCCTAAGCATTCACTAAGTAGCTTCTATTTGCAGATGCCACACGTGAGAATACAAAGCAGACCCCAGCTTTGCAGAAACTACAGACATGCGAGCAAATACTCACAGATGGTGTGGTCAGTGGTGATATATAGAAGGGAGTACACAACAGAACTGTGTTGTGTGTGTGCGGTTTTGTTTGTTTATGAATGTATGTTTGTATGTATGTAGGTGTATTTGTGTGAGGAGAGAGCTTCAGGGACCCCTGAGTGAGCTCCGAAGCTGGCAGCTGGACTACCTAGCCAGACAAAATGGGAGCAGACCAGTGTGTTCCAGTAAGACAGGAAGGGCAAGCTGCCCAGCACGGAGTTCTGACCTCCAGAACCTGGGCGTTTGGGGGTGTAGACAGGAATTTGTGCTAATGGTGGGGGGACTGACTTGCTCAGGAGGGTGTCTTTGAGGCCTTTTAGGCAGGGGCTTTACGTTTTAGGGTGGTGCAGAGTGGAAAGGCTTGGCCACCACTTAGGATGGAGCTGCTGATACCTGTCGGGAGAGAGTTACCACTCCTTGGTGCTTTTTCGGTAGAGCCAGCGTCAAGCGGGGTACTTTCTGAGACATCTGAAAGGATGTTGTCTTTGCCAAGTATTCTTGGCCTTGAAATGTTTGTATCAAATAACAAAATATGAACAGGCCACATGCAAAGTCTCTTTTATACTACTTTATAATTTAAATATCAATTGTATTTGATATAATTAACACTATATTAATTTAATATTAATAGAATTATATTACTACTGATACCATTATATTTGAGATTTATATTTCTCTCCACCAAAAACATGGTGGTGTGAATTGGATCCTATACTAGAAGTTAGTATTTATGTGTGTTTGTTAAAATTGTGCCTTATATTTTCTATTTAATCTAGAGAGAAACACTTGAAGTGAGTTATTTATGACTAGAACTTGGTAGAGCAGTTTGAAGGTTAAATGAAATGAGATACATGGGCATTGCTTGAAATACTAAAACCGATGTGTGCCTGCTGGGGCATGCGGGTGTTGGTATTTCGGGCCAGACAGCACTGGTTCCGCCGAAGACCACTGGGTGTCCTCTGCCTTTAGGGCTCAGAAGGCCAGAACTGTCTGCTTGGAAGTTATTCGTTTATACTCCTTCATAATCACCTAATTGTCTGGAGAAGATAGATGATGACGGATATTCATATCTGTAAAAATTGTGTCTCTTTACCTATATTTTCTCCTCAGGTTAAAAGAACAGTTTGTTAAGCTCCTTCTCCAAAGAATCATCTTACTCTGAGATCATTGTTTTTGGTATTATACTGTGTGCTTTTTAACCCTGAATTTCTAAGGTGTGATGTGTTGAGTTCTGTGTAGGTGTGAAATGTTAAGTCAAGACAATTAAGATGAGACTTAATTGAAGTCAGAAGTAAGATACATGATTTTACGAATGTTCCTTGGTCAGCGCCCTGAGGCAGATCTGTGTAACCCTGACGCTTTTCGCATGGAAGTCGCACTTTAATGCCAAAACACTAAGACCAAATTTGGAATGCTCAGGCCGCTATTTTTACATTAAAATATTAGGCTTTCTTTCTTTTTTTAATTTTTTTATTTTAATTGTTGTTCTTGTACAGTTTTCTGTCTTTTACTCCCATTCCAGCCCATAGGCTTTCTTAATACCTGTCATAGGTCCAGTGTATAATCCTGTCTTGCATATTTTTATGTACTTTGTGGCTACATGTTAAAGACAACCAGACTTGTATTCCAAGTTTCACAGTGATGTAACCTCATGCCTCAAAATCTTCATGGTGGTGTTCTGTCTCTAGAAAGTTACTCTTGGGTTCCTCAAGTTCATTACATCCACTTCCCCCTCAGATCTCCTCCTCCTCTCTCATATCCTGTTGCTCAAGTCAGAAATGTAAGAGGTATCTTTGATTTCTTCTCTTTCTTTATTCATCTTAAATTTACTGGGGTGATTGGTTAATAAGATCACACAGATTTCAAGTGTGCAGTTCTATGATTCATCATCTCTCTATCCCATTGCGTGCCCACCACCCAAAGTCAAAGCTCCTTCCATCACCATGCACTTGACTGGCTCTACCCTTCACCACACACACGCCCCACCCCCAGTCTTACTGGTTCCACTTCTTGAAAGTGACCCCAGTTCTAGTTCTCTTCAGCTCTCTGTCACCATCCGAGTCCAAGGCAATTCACGTCATTTCTCACTGACATTATTATAACGGATTCATCACTAGACTTTAAAACTCACCCTTGCTTGTCTGCTGAGGGCCTCACAAGTTATGTTTTTGAAGAGCAAGTATTATATTATTACCATGTCACCCACCTTCTGCCAATATTTCTGTGTCTTTTCATTACCATTATGACAAATTCCAAAGTTCAAGGCCCTTGGAAATGTGAGTTCTACCTCCGCCTGGGAAACTACTTGCTGGTTATTTTCTTTAACTATGCTAAACCTGTTTAGGTTTGTCATAAATGCTGTTTTAAGGCCTTTACATGTGTTGCCCACTTTTTTCTAGAATGTTATTCCTTTGGCTCACCTCAGTTTATTCATCACACTTTGTTTCTTTGACTCTGAGTTTAACCTAAGCATCTCCCTGGCCATGTTCGTTCCATCTGTAATGCTGGCAGAGCCCTGCATGCTTTTCTTTGTAACATTCAGCACTTTTGGGATGTCCCTCGCACGAGCCTTTCCAAGTATATATTAGCTCCAGAAGGGCAGAGATCGCATCTATTTCTCGCATCTTCAGCTCCTACCTAGCAGAGTATGTCTGGGAAATAATGGGGCACAAGAATACTTGCTAAATGAGTTAAATGATGCCATTCAGGGAATGTCAATTCAGAAGGAAAAACAAATATGTGAAAATGCAAACAGATAAGCAAAATGGTGGAGTGTTTTGAACTCAGTGTGAGAACTACTTACAGTCTAGAAAACGAAGCAGAAGAGAGATGTGTTTTGAGAGTGTGATGGGGGGTAGGAGAGAGGCTCCGGAGAAACCACACGGAACATGGCCATTTAGGAAACCTGCTTGGAAGGTATGTATGTCCTTGCAACGTGGATAGGCCTGGGAAATATTCCAAGGGAGTTTAGAAATCATGGACAAAATCAATCAAGGTCCTCATTTATAGATGAGAATGATAATCGTGTTTGCCCACTCTCATAGAATTCTTCTGAGGCTTAATAAGATGTAATTGTTATATACACTTGGAAACTATAACTTTATAAAAATGTAAATTGTTATCATAAAAGTTTCTACTGTTTTGTTTATTTATTTATTTATTTTAGTTAAAAATTTTTTGTTGTTGACACTATGACAGATATCCCCCATACCCCTGTTTTGTTCCCCCTCCACCCAACGCTTGTCCCCCCACCCCTTCACCACTGTGGTCTGTGTCCACGGGCTGTGGATATGTGCCTATGTGTCCTTTGGCTGATCTCTTTCAGTCCCCAGCACCTCCCCCCCTTAGACATCTGTCAGTAAGTTCTGTGTATCCATGCCTCTGGTTTTATTCTGCCAGTTTAGTTTGTTCACTAGATTCCACATATGAGTGAGATCATATGGTAGTTTCTTTCTCTGACTGGTGTATTTCACTTAGCACAATAATCCCCAGATTATACTGTCACAAAGGGTAGCAGTTCCTTCTTTTTTGTGCCCGTGTGTTGTATTCCACTCTGCAAGTGGACCACAGCTTTTTAATCCACTCATCTCTTGATGGGCTCTTGGACTGTGCCCATATGCCCATCAGTAGATGAGTTTCTATTATTTTAAAATACAAAAAATATCAACAGAGTTCACCTCTTGGCACTTGAGTGTGCTTACTGCCTTTCCAAATATTGGAAGTATTACAAATGTTATTATGTATTATTTCTGCCCAAAATATACCAAGTGAGAAATTGAAGCAAAATTCAGGACAAAATACATTCAGCCTTACCTTTGTCTGAAGCTTCTGGATAAATGTCTCAGACTTTCCCTTTGTGGTACAGGCAGATCAACATATATTATTACCTCTGCCATAGGAGACTCGTCATGTGCTACTAGTGTGAGAATTGAGAATACCATTGGTTCGTCAATGATGGACACAATTTATGATGTGATTCTGGTTTCAAGTCTAATTTCAGCTCAACTGCCATAGTGTTTCATAATAAGCAGGTGCTACTTTAACTATCTGGGGAATATTAAAGTATCGGTTGCTTGGTTGGTCTTGCATTCCTTGGAAAGCAAGAGAGGTGTGGAAAGCAAGAGAGGGTGATGGGATGTGGCATAGCCGGCAAATGGCGCAGTGGCACGTGGCACCCAAGACCATTTTGTTGTTACAAACAATAAGGTGAAATTGACCTCATCTCTGAAGGAAATGTTGGGTATACTAACTAATCATTGGGGGAAAATGTGTGCTTTTTTGGTGTCAGCTTCTAACAAACCACTCTTTCACTTTAGATGCAATGTCAGAAGTATTTTTCATTAATTTGAAATATTTTGGGAAACAAAAGTGTGCTTGCATGTGTCAAAAGTGGCAGTTGATTCATATTTCTTTGGGCAAAACATAGTCTTTGAAGTATATCAGAAGGTGTCAGAGAAAGTGAATTTTATAAGACAGTATAACTTATGAAAGCTCAAGAATAAATAAAATGAGAACCCTTCAACTGCACTGGGGAGGGACTGAGGAAGAGCTACTTCGACGCCTCTTTCTGTCTTGCTGATATATGCAGTTCAGATTCTGCGAGAGGATTCCTGTCTTAGTGTGAAAAGGAAATACATTTGGTTGGTTATATAATTCTGGTGGCTATTTTGAGTTAAGTCTGCCATTTAGGCCATTTTTTTAAGAGAGTCAAAATTTTTTTCCGATCATATCTTAAAGTGGAAGTAGACGTTGAGGAGGGGTTCTGGAAACTAGTCCCAGGGTTTCATGTAATTTAAGCAGGTGGGAAGTAAGTGAATAGAAGCTATTTTGAGATCATCTCCTTTGTCAGGAGTGGTTCCCATTAAACTTGGCCATCAGTGGGAACGTTTGCAATGATGCTAATTAGCTCCATGTGCGGCTCGTTGCTGCTGTTGCTGTTTACTGTGGTGGAGATGAGTTGGGCGAACCTGTAAAGGAAATCCAGCGGAATTGGAGTGGAAGTCAGAAGTAGCTTCTGCAAGTCATTTCCAGACACTTTGCTCTCATTTAAAAAATGTGGATAATGGCTTTTACTTGGATTATGGCTATGTTAATGATCAAAGACAGCATTCACTTATAGTGCTTTGTAAATTCTAAAATTGAAAGTCTAGACAGCATGTTAATGGAAGATGTAATTAGCCAGTCAAATTATTTCACTGCTTCTTTTTTTTTTTTCAGAGAATTTTTGGAAGAGCGAAATCCCCATTTTCCTCAATATTCTAGATCATGCCAGAGGGTGAAAGGTAGAATTTGGGCTGTGCTGCTGAGTGCTTTGAGATTTAGAATCCAAGAGCTGTAACCACTCAATAGTTTCTGAGAGTCAGGTTCTGGTGATGGACTGGCTTTGTGGAGTTGCCATGTGTGGGAGTGGGAGCCGTGGGCACCTCTCGTCTTCACGGCACCGGGTGGGAATGGGCGTGTCCAGAACTCCTCTTTCCGGTGACTGACTAGCAATCACCAGTGTCAACATTTACAGATTTTCATGACATTGTCAATTAAAAGCGCTTCCCCATTTAAGTCTAATCTGAAATTCACAAAAATGCAGCCTCAGTTCGTCTGAACATGAGGAGGGTTTCCTCCCCTATTCCTCCTGGCGTATGTTTAATATAAATGCCAAATAACCTTCTAATGACCATAATTAGCAGAAATTACTAATACATTTTTGTTATGAAAGGGTTATTGAAGACCTTCTAGATTTATGATACTTAAGGCTCACATAAATTATTGACTTTAGAATAATATTAGAACATGCATGGATTCTGAAAGTAGTAAATGTGTTCGCTTTCTGGACTGCAGGGCCAGATGGTGAGGGGTGGACTCTCCACTCATCAAAGTGACTGACTAGTCTTTTTGCTCTCAGACATTGCTTGTGAATTGTGACATTAGTGACTAAAATTTCACCATTGGGGAACGATTCATGGATGTTTTATGGCCTTCTCAGAAGTATCTTACAGAGCTTCAAATATACCTGAAGCCATTACTGAGATAACAGTGCAATAGGCTGTTGGTTAACAGGTAGTGAGCGTAATTCTCCGGTAGTTGAGAGCAAGTCTCTATGCAAACAAGAATATGGATGTCCCAACTCGAGTGAGAGGTACATTCATGTCAGAGAGGGGTCCCGCCAGGATATGAAAAGTTTATTGGAGCTGCAGAGGGGACAGCAGGACACCAGCAAGTGATAAAAAAATATTTCACAGTTTTGCTGGAGTCTCTCTGTCCCCTGTTGCCAAGTGACCAGTATTTGCCTAATGTCAGAGATGAATGTTATGGTGCTTCTAAGTGTTATTGCTGGGAACTTTACCAACTAAATCATCCTGCCCCCTTTCCATTTAGTTCAATTGTTATTTCAGATGTTTCAAAAATCTCCAGTGTCTTCAAATTAGATCACTCTATGGCTCCAGTTGAAAAAAAAAAAAAGTCATTTAGTGCATCCCCAGCAAAACGCTACTGTGTTTGGAATAATTCTGTTTAGTAGCACATCTCTTAAAAATGTAATTCTATATTTCCAGTAAAACATTGTATATGTAATTATAGACTATTCTGAATAGACTAGGTAGTTAACTTTTTCCTGACTTCTCATCTGAAAACTTCTTATATTTATACTGTTATCGTCAAATATAGTATCTCATATATATTAATTGCCTGCCCACCAGATTCTGAGCACTGGGCTCCACATAGAAATACAAAGATGAATAATCAATAACCATCCCTAAGAGACTTTGTAATCTCGTGGAGGAGATAGAAAGGAAGTTGACAACTGTGCACGTTCCCGTATTTTGGGAACCCTTGAGTGGGAGATTTCAGGGATGATTCTAACTCCACATCTCAGCTCAGTTGGGAAGAGCTCCCCAGGGGATTCGCAAAGACTGCTACGAGCAGGAGAGGGGGAGGGTCTGGACCCCCTTCCATCAGTCAGTCAGTTGAAACACAAAGGGCTGCTCAATCCCATGCTTCACTGACGTGTAAAAGTTGCTGAGCTTTGCAAACAGAACAATTAATTTCATTTAAAATAACATTAGTTACTTTGTTGAGATTGCAAAATGGCTTCCTCATGATGGAATAGGAAACATTTTCCTTTTGTTCCAGTCATCCCAATTGATGAATGATTCTCAAATGTTGAAAGTTTATTAGGAAGCGGAGCAAATATATTTAAGATTTATAGACAGCGTTACACACTCTGTGACTGGTGAGAGAATTTAGCAAAAAGAGACCTAGTTTCTCTCTCACTTGCTCTCTGCCTCTATACTGTGGATGCTCTTGGCTGAGCCTCCCACCCAGAAAACGTCTTGTTGCCATTGCTGGATGGACAATCCCTGTCAGATATCAGGAGACTGAGCTGCTTTAAGGACGTGAGTACCCAAGAGCAAATCAGTTATTCTGCAGTATTGAAAACACCACCTCCCTTCCAAGCGCTTGAATTTTCTCCACATTTTGCGCACGTTGCTGATTTTCCTTGTGCTTCCTGCGTTGAAGCCCTTCTCACAGGAGTGGCTGTGGCCACATTGCTGTGGGTGTCCCTGAGGAATTGCATGTTGATAGGTGCAAAAAAAAATTTGCTGTCCAGTAGAAGCTGTCCTCAAATGTCCCTTCAATTGGAGGACTTTTCATTAATGCTGCTTTTATTGTTGTTGTAGTTACTCTCGTTGTCCGGGGAAGCTGCAGGTAGAGATTTTACCCAGATCTCAGAGGAGATAATGCCACCTGTCCTTCGGAGAGGTGAGAGGTCAGGTTCCCCAGCTCTGAGCAGGGCCCCCCGGAAGTGCACACCACCCCGCCGTCCCAGGAGGGCTCCGCCCCGCCAGTGCTCCAAGTCCTCTTATTGTCTTTACCTTTGTAGATGTGAACAGTTTTCCCTGTCCCTTCCTGTCCTATTTCTTATTTCTCAAGAAATTTGCCAACGAAGAGTGTAACAAAATATGTTAGTCACTTTTGTACAACTGTGAAAAACAAAACATAACTCTCTTATCAGGGGAGACACACACACACACACACACACACACACACACACACACACACACACACTCTGGAGACTTCGCTCAGGACCCTGTGTCTGTACCGTCTTTTCTTACTCCTGCAGCCAGTGGAGAGGGTCTTGGGGGTGAATAAGCCAGTGTGGTGCCTGGTTGGAGAACCGTTGGTCTTACCTGATCACTGATGGCTTCATCGTGTTATTTCTCCCTTCCCCAATAGAGGAAAACAATTGTGTCAGTGAAATGAAAGTGATTAACAAGATGACTAAATTCCAAATAGAGTGTTTCTAAATTAGCAAAATAACTTCCTCGACTTGCAAGAGTAAACATGTCATGTTGTTTTCCTTTGTACCTCATATAAATCTCCTGATGGTAGTTTGTATTATTTAATTATCTTACTTGACATGGGAAAGAAATGCATCCGGTTAAAAAATTCAACTCAAATGTGATAAAATTTATATAATTATTCTTTAAACATTTTCCAAGTTGTGCTATTAAAATTTTCCCAAGAAAAAATATAACTCAAACAATTTTTTTTTCCCTGAGGAAAACAATCAGAATAGTTTCCTCACAGCTCAGTCATGAAAGCATGTAGATTACAAACTTGGGCTGCAAAACAAAATTAAGACGTCATTAAGTTTGTGAGAGGGTTTCCTTAGACTGTTTCCCTTGTGCTGTGTTTTTAGAATCTCGTTCACCATTCCCCAGTGTTGTCTGTGAGTTGTTAATGGTCTTATGGAGACAAAATTTTGCTTTTGTTTTTCAGTGTTGAAGGTGTTATTATTGGCGCAAGATACCTTGGCAGCCTCTCACAGGGAAGACGTATATACATTGGGCCTGTTACATTTCTGTCACAGGTGGGCTAGCGGTGGGCCCTGCTCCTTGCTCCTTGCTCCCACCCACCTGGATGTCAGCTGATTAAGCAGCTTCCCCCTCGACCTTACCTTACCAGTCATTTTCACAAAGAATAGAAGGCTCCATAGGGTCTTGATGGGCAATTAAGTGATCTGACCCAAAGTCATGTATGTTGCTTTCTCTTTGGCCTAAATTTGTCACATGACCTCACTCAGCCACAAGAAAGTCAAGAAGAACAATCCCTTCATGCTCCTGGGATGCAAAAAACTGGAGCTATTTGCTTAATAGCTCTGCTTCAGGAGTTGGAATAGCTCAGCAATAGAGGCGGTGGATCTGGACCCACTCACTAAGTTGGCCGGAGGTACCTTGCATTATACTTGGGTCTATTCAAAATAAAATCATGGACTGGCTTGACATCTCATTGATTTTTTCTCATGGGTAGTTCGGCCTTTGCCAAACCACAGTAGCCATGGCATCCCTCCTGAGCACACAAAATGCTTGGAGAGCTGATGGTCACCCCTTAGGGCTAAGAAAGAACTGGCAGCTGGGTGGCTGCCTCGGAGATGCTTCTGGGGTCTATCAATTATAAGGCAATCTTTATTTTACTTTGTTTTTCTAAGTGAACTCATCCTTAATAGGAATTTTAATCATCCTATCAATGGAAGTACCAGTTTCCAAGCTCCAAAGCACCAGATTTAGGTGAGTTTAATAATTTATGAAATGCAGATGGGTATTTGCATAATTTAATTTCCTATCCTCCACACTGAAATGAATTACAGTGCTTAATTTGTAGACCTTTGCCCAATCAAATAGAGAACAATAAGTATTACGAATATATAGGGGTGGGAAAAGTAAGTTTACAGTTGTTTGTATGGAAAATCATACAATAATTAATAAATGATAGTATAGGAATAAACTGTGTTTCGTGAACTCACAACTGTAAATTGACTTTTGCCCCACCCCATGTGATTTAACATAATGATTCTTTTATAAGGAAAATTAACTATGCTTGCAATCTTGAGAATATCTGAAATGCAAGCATTAAATAATCAGATCTTAACTGTGACTCATGTATTTTTCTTCGAATGCCTTAGTTTTTAGTTTTAGGACTTTATTTTTCAAACAACTCAGACTTTGAAATTACTTAAAAATCAAATACAGACGTTAGACTGTTGGTGAATATTACTATTACTATTATAACTTTAATTATTTTTTTAATTCTATGCTTTGTTCCAATTTATTGAACCTTGTTCAATGGCTCAGAATAGGTTTACCGTAGTGAATTTTCTATATGCATGCAAACAAATGTGTTTTCTGTTGGTAATGGTTGGAGTTTTATAATTTAATTAGGGCAATTAGCAGTGTTAACAGATAGTCTATATTCTTACTTGATTTTATAACTGCTTGTCTTGGCAATTCTTGAGATAGGGATACTAAAATATACAGCCCAATAAATTTAATAAATTTAAAATACTCTAGTTCCATTGTCCTGTTGCTGACATTTGTGGTATCACTATCATAAAATTTATTATGTTTGTTATAAGTGTCAAAATTCTTGTGACTGTTTTTGCCTTCAACGGGTAATTGTCTTTTAAGGCGTTTTTTACAGTGTTAAGAACTGCTTTACCTACTTGCCGCCACCGCTCCTGTTCCCCTGTGTAGATCCCCATTTCCGCCTGGTGTCTGTTGCTTCTCCCTCAAAATCTTCTTTTAGCGTGTCTGCTAGTGCGGTGTGCCCTTGATGAATTCTGTCTGCTTTTGCATGCCTGACTGTCAGGATTTTGTCTTGGTTTTTGAAAAATATTTTTGCTGCCTGTAGGATTCCAGGAAGGAATGTTCCTTTCAGCGCGTTAAAAATATCACTTGACTTCTTTCTGCATGCATTGCTTCTGACGGGTGGGAGGGAGGCCTTGGACCGCTGCGTGTGATATGGCATTTTTCTCTGGCTGCTTTTAAGACTTTATTATCACTTTTCAACGATTTGACTTTTATGTGCTTTAGTGTGGCTTTCTTCATGTTTCTTCTACTTGAAGTTTGTTGAGGGCTTTGGATCTATGGGTTATAGTTTCCACAAAACTTGTGGAAATGCTCACCGTTGCGTCTTCATATATTTTCATTTGTGTCCACTCTTTTTTGAGGGTTCTTTCCTTGGCCTCTGTAGTGACTCACGTGCGTGTGCAGATCCGTGCTCAGCCAGACTCAAAGGCACCGTCTGCTGATTCCTGAGCTTTCTCCGTGCAGCCACTTCTGCTCCAGTATTAGCCTTGCAAGTCCCAGCCAGCACGACCTTCCCATCTATCTCTATACCTTGGCTCTCAGCTCTGCGGAATTGCTGAGCTCCGTTTGTGTTCCCCTTTTCCGCACCGTGCCCTCTCTAGGCAGGGGGCTGGTGCAAGGTTAGGCCTCACCTGTTTGCTTCTCTTCCTCCAGGGATGAGACTTCTGTGCTCCCTGGATCTCATATCTGAAAACCATTGTTTCACGCAGTTTGTCACACTGTCTAGTTGTTTAAAGCAGTTGGGGAAGCCTGGTCCTTGTTATTCCATTATGGTCAGAATCAGAATGATAGGCCTTGTTTCAAAATAATCACATTTTCCAGAGAGATTTTTCATTTTGGAGAAGGGCATGATATAATTTGAAATAACAAGGTCATCATAATTTTTGCAATGCAAATGGTATAACAACATAAGTTACATTATGTTATGAATGTAGCAAAATTGTGATTTATGGCATAATTTGTTTTCCTCAGTTATGTCTGTACAGAAGGCTCAGGCAAATGGAATAAATGCGTGCATAATACAACACTTTTTTCCATGGAAAAAGTGAAGGTCATTAAAGTGACTTTGCGTATTTAATAGTGTGCTTGACTAGCCATGATTAGGCTTAAATTGTGGTCCTTTAATTTAAACAACTACAGTCCTGTCTTTTACAACTGGGATTCCCAGAGCTGAGGGTGAGCATCACCAGTCAGTTCATTCAATGTGGACGATCTGTATGCAAACATAAACATGTCCCTCTTGTGGACAAAGGATGCCAAAAAGAATTCTTGGACACAATACAAAGGAACATCTGGGTTCAGTATGTCAATGTGTACACTCTGGAGGAGGCACAGGAAAAGTCAAGCCTCTTCTTCCTAAGAATGCATAGCATATCCAAGTAGCCTAGAGCTTCTTTTATTAATTCAAATGTCTCACAAATTTATTACGATAGAATAAAAGTGCATTACATTTACCTCTCTCGGCACTTTTAGGAGGAAGTAGCATGAGGTAGTATGACAGTCCAGGCTAATATTTTTTTCATTCATTTTTCAACTCTACTTTTAAAGCAAAATTTTTTTACCATGTTTTCATTTCTGCAATCACTATTTTCAAAACAGATATGGTTTCAGCTGATCCTTCACCCCATTCTCCTGATATTGAGGGGAAATGGTTCTAATCTGAACCAAATGGATCTGCCAGTACAAGAACACTTTAGGATAAAATGTGTTCAGTGAGGGTAGTAAGTATATTTTCAAGTTGTGTCATAAACAAAAGGAACAACCAGAAAAATGTCTTTACGGATCTGGGTTGAAATGTACCTGCACATTTTTGTGCCCCTTTGTAGAAAAGTAAGTGATGAACCCATGTGAAGAGTTAAAATATATGAGAGTTCATGTCTGTAATTACAATGGATTTATTATCGTGATATTGTTGATATTGGCTTGGTTCCTTTCTTCTAGAATAGCAGCCCTTTTTAAACATTTTACTTTCTTTTCCCCAAAGAAGTATTGTGAAAAATTTTCAAAAAAAGTGTTGAAAGACTTTTACAGTGAATGCATATGTCCAGACCTAGATTCTTTAGCATTTTACTAGTTTTGCTGTGTGATGCTTATCTGTCTAATCACCTATCATATTTTTCTTTTCTGCATTTCAGAGGAAGCTGCAGACCGCAGCCTTCCTCCTTCAGATTTTAGTCTGTATCAGACGTTCAATACTTAAGCTCTCAGTATTGTGCATACACGACGGCATATAAAGTGCCTTGTGTGATACGCTAGTTTTCCTGCATAACAAGGCTAAAACTGATCAGGAAATGCAAATCTCAGTATGAGCATCCAGGAGCCTTGGGAAACTGTAAGGCAGGTTCTAATGACAATGGCTCCACCAGGGTCGTGTTTACTCAGCGATTGTCATTTTCCTTTTAACGCCTCTAGCTTTTAAATCTTTGTTCGTCTTCATGGTCAAAGAAGAGAAACAGTTCTTAGATTCAATAAGATGCTTAACTTCCTTCCTCTGGCTTTGCTTCCTTCCCATCTGCAGAGAAGTGGTAGAACTGGGTGATTTCAAATCGCTTCTTCTCCAGGCTTCTCATTCCCTGACCCTCAGTGTTCCCTTCCCGGTGAATCAGGCTTTTGACAGTGTGTGGGCACAGGTGTCGTGAACATGCTCAGGGACAATAAGGAAAAACTAACTTTGCTTAAAAAAAAATTGTCTGTTGTTTTTTAAGTTAAACTCCAGGTATTCTCTACCTTGACATTATAGGGCCAGCATTTATTTCATCAAGAGAAGTATTAAATACCAAGTTTGAAAACACAAGTTGCCTGGCATTTTATTGCACATGTATGCTAACGATGAAGCTGTTTGTTTGCCAGTTGTGTGTTCTGGGGGCAGTTCGTGTGCTATACATTTTGCCTCTATGCTTGTGTGGGTTCCATAAATGAAGTGTTGTTTATTTAAATAACACCATCTAACATTGTGCAAGTAAACTCAGAATATCACTAATACTTTGCTTGTTAATGGTTTAGGAAACCATGGAGTGATAATTCTCTTAAGAAATGCCACAGTTGGGCCCTGGCTGGGTGGCTCAGTCGGTTGGAGCATCATCCATACACCAAATGGTTGTGGGTCTGATTGGAAGTCAACTGATAGATGTTTCTCTTGAACACTGATGTTTCTCTCTTCTCTTCTCTCTCTCTTTTTCCCTCTCCCTCCCTCCCTCCTCTCCCCCTTTCTTTCTAAATCAATGAATATATCCTTGGGTGAGAATTTAAAAAGAAATTAAAATGAAAGAAATACTGTATTTGGGATTATGTTATGACATTACTCTGCTACACAGACTTGCGGATCCTGGCAATCAGTAGCTGATACTAATCTCTCCTGTCACTCAAACAAAGCACATGTAAGTCCTTTCCTACTCAAGCCCATTTTACCTGCAGTTAAACGTTATATTAGTACATAAATACACACACAATGGGCTGTATCTTATCTTGACTGTGTGCCCCAAATCAGTGCTTCTCAGATATTATTTCATAGACAGGGAATTTATTTTCTTCTTAAAGCATATGGGTGGTACAAAGTTGACATGTCAGTTCTTTATTTGGACAATAAAGGATTTAAAAAATTCTGCCACCTACTATCACTACATTTCTGGGTCACACTGGAAGTGTAGGAGGAATGGTCGATGGAAAACTCTCCCCAAGATCAGCGAAAAACTCACCATGGCTGTGGCTAGTCCACAGAGCTGCACTTGGAGAGATGGCCTGTTCAGAGCAAACCTAGAGGATGAAAGAGAACATTATGTGTCCATTATCACGATGCACACTGATCATATGCATTCAATCCTGATTATTCTGGGAGAGAAATGACATGTGCAGCGTAGTAAGAGCAGACATCACTGCTGATCAGATGCAAAGCCTTCCAGGGACTTGGAATGATCGATGGCTGATTTTGCAGGTTCTACAATTCAGTGTCAGTTAC
The DNA here is from genome assembly GCA_004027475.1 of Anoura caudifer. Classification (NCBI taxonomy): domain Eukaryota; kingdom Metazoa; phylum Chordata; class Mammalia; order Chiroptera; family Phyllostomidae; genus Anoura; species Anoura caudifer. The sequence goes on from PVKU01004970.1 coordinate 91,492, forward strand.
CGAAAAGAAACCTGACACCTGGAGAAGAAGAACAAGAGGAAATTAGAGTTACCAGAATTACAGAATTGTATTCCTTCCTGCCTGAAGATATAGTCATCTTATTCAGCATCAGCTCCTAAGCGTTTGATTGAGAAATACATTGGAGTTAGAAGTGTAGGCAAATGAATAGATCCAGTTTTCCAAATGTGTGTGTGCTTGTCTATCTATGCCATCTTTCCTGTGATGTTGCTTTACCTTTGTTTTCCAAATGGAATCTAGTAACTCTGAACCCTCTGATTAAAACCTCCTAGTGACTTATAATCACGTGTAAATGCCGTATGACCTGGGCCCTGCTCACCCCTCCAAACCCAGCTTGTGTGACTCTCCTGCCTCACAGACCGTGCGCTGGCTTCATTAGGTTGATTGCTGCTGCTGGAAGCTGGGCCCTTTGTTAGGAATCTTTGTGTTGGTTGCATCCTTTGTGTCCCCAGATTTTGCTCAGATGCTGCCTTCCCAGTGAGGTGCTTCTGGAACACCTGTCCTGAGCTCATACTCCTCCATACTCACCCTCACACAGCGATGGGCCTTTCTGTCTTGGCATTTAGAGTGGGTTTGCTTACGTGGATTTATTGCTCTGTGTTGATAGCAAGAAACTCACCTTCCTAGATTAGTATTGAGTTCTCAGTGTTTAAATGGTATCAGGCACATGGCGAACACTCAGTGCTGATCATTGAGGGATGTTTTCTGGGAGCAGCTCCTGCTGATTGTGCCTTTTCAGTGATTTCTGCATCAATATTCTGAACTGTTGGTCTAGACAGTAATGTAATTATTTTCAACAAAGAAGCATTATTAGATGTTTGTTTGCAATTGACTTGGAGTGATCGAAGTCTTTCGCAGTTGTCCTACAATGGATAAGTGACAGCAATGGGATGTATGCAGGATTAGGTGGAAATCTTTTTCTGCTTTTCTTGAGCTCTGGAACCTTGTGAAGCCTCCCTTTCCCTGTCTATGTGATGGGGGTGCCAGGTGACTCACGGGGATGTTATGAACAGTATCGGACATGCTGGTGCATCTATAAAGGGCCTGGGATGGGCCCTGAGCAACGCCAGGCACACAGAAGGGATTTTATCATTCATAAATGCAGCATTTTTGCCTGTGTCATTCCGAATTTTCTTCTTTTTTGCTGTAAATATGCCTTGTATATAAACAAGGCCAGAGCAATAATTATATAGATGAGTGGAAATAGTGGCCTAATAATGTACTAAAATATTTATTTATCATTTTAGGTATTTTTTAATAAAGTAGCACATTTCACAAAGTACCCTAAGGCTTAGCTCAGCTCAATGTAATTTTGCAATTTTATTTTCTTTGCATTGTACTGATATATTTTATGAACACATAAATGATATATGTTTTCCCATACCCTTTTACGCTTCCAAAAAATGTAGTTTTGGCTTTTTTAAAAAACTTTTTTCTCCCTCCTAGCTGAGTGTTTTGCATTCTGTGATTTTAGAGGTAAGGTTTTAATTTGTGCTCTCTGTATTTTCCCCTTTCACATCTAACTAAGAACAGCAGCATCATGAGTTAAACACGCACTGCCCTGAGTACGTGCAGGCACTAAGTTTGCAGTGGGCAGTGGTGTGAGGTGTTAGGAAAATGTGGGCTCAAGGCAAGCCTTGGGGGCGGGGATCCACCTTGTGTTTGCACTTGCTGTAGGAGAAGGTAGATGCTCATGCATCGTACACAGAGGAAAGTGCTTATCTAATACTAATAGATAGCCCAGTACCTCAAAGAGATCCAGCATTTCCATGCGGAAAACCAAGGGCAATGTTGTCGTGAGGAGAGAGAGCATGCACACAGGCTCCTGGCAGGAAGTGGCCTGCTTCCACGCCAGGTGACTCATGGCTTCGTCCTACAGGTGACTCAGTCCCTCTTGTCTCAGCAAGCGCAGGACCACTCACACTACTGCGTGCTTGCTGTCCCCATTCGGTTCCACACACCTACGGTTCTGACTTCCTCTCTGGCCCCTCTCCAGCCCCCATCCCCACCCTGGGTCCTGTGGAGCTGGAGGTCTTATCTAGAAATGGCTCTGACCCCCAGTTCTTCTTTAAACATTCCATTTACTTCTTCTTTCCCTCAAGCTGAAACCTGGTTCTCACTCGAGGGCATTTCCTCTGCCGCCCCATGCAAGTGTGACTTCTCCTTTCGCCTCTGCTCATCCTTGGGGACTGGCAGGTGTTGATCCTCATTGCCAATGACAGCAGCCCAGTCCCAACCCATTGCTCACTCCATTACTCTTTCCCAAAGTGCCCATATCCAATCCGTTGGCTCTTTTTCAAACAGACCTGGAATCCTACCATTTCTAATTAGTCCTACCTTTACCATCTGTTTCAATCCATTGTCATCCCACCTGGGTTATTTGTGACACCTTCGAAGTGATTTCTTTATGTTCACCCTTGTTCCCGTTGGACTTACTTTTCATATAGCGGCCAGAGCATTCCTTTGAAAACCTAAGTCAGATCAGGTCACTTCATGGCACCAGACCATCCAGTGGCTTCCAGTCCCACGAAGAAGCCTAAGGTCCTACCTTATCTGACTCCCCAGTGACCTCCGTAATCTCGTCTTCCGTCGCACTGCCTTGTTTGCTTCTCTCTAGACACACTGTCTCCCTGCTGTACCAAGAACTTTGCCAACAATGCCCTTGACTCATGGCTTTTGCACCAGCTCTTTCCCTTTATCTGGAATGTTTTTTTCTTCCACCAGATATTGGCTCGTCTGTCACCTCTTTTAGATCTCTACTCAGAGGCCAAGTCAGGGGTGAGACTTCCCTCCATGAGCCTGTATAAAATGGTAATCTCCCCTCCTGCTCTCCATCCATCCTGCTTGGTTTTATTTTTTCCTCATAGCACTCGTCACAGTTTCATATGTTCTGTATGTGTTTGCCACGCTTCCCCGAGGATGAATGCTCTATGAGAAATGAGACTTTGCTTTGCTTATTATTTTGTCCTCTTCGCCTAGAACGATGTTGAGAATTTAGTAAATGTATATTCATTATTTGTTGAATGAATGTTCAAATTATCTCACCACTCTTTAGATTTAGAATAGAATGACTTCTTCACTTAAATCACCGGGAGAGTTTTCTCCTGCTTGCAAAGGGGAACTGCCTTTACCCAGTTTCAGAGGAATAGTAGCTGATGGGAAGGAAATGAGTGTGGGACAATGATACTATAGTAGTTAAGATGAAAGTTTCTTGGGGATCTCACATCCATGTCAAGATATAAGCTATTTTGTTAAAGCTTAGAATTTATAGAACCTATTTATTAAAACTTAGAATTTTAGAGATAGAGGTGATCTGAGGGGAAACTGAGACACAAAGAGGCAAAGTGAACTTGTCCAAAATAATGGAACTAACCCGAGGTGGACCAGGTTGTGTCTCAGCCCCATTACTCTCCATTCAGGATTCATTCATTCAACAATGGATATTTACTGAGCCCCCACTCAGGGTTGGCTGTGGGCAGGGAGATAGACGTAAGATCTTCTTTGATGAATCTGATGGGAGCCCAGGAGATACAGATTAAAAACATTAAAATTAAATTAATACAGTCTTGGACTATGCACTCCGAAGGAGGAAAGAGCATTTGAAACGTGTATATTTATGAGAGGAGACTGCCCAGTGTGAGGGGTAAGTCCTCCTGGATCGGTGTGATCGGGACGTGAGTGGAGCGTGGAGTGATGAGGCAGGGGGAGCAAGAAGAGCAGGAAGGGGACACATTCTTGCACAAAGATGAGGCATTTACCCTCGGAGGGAGCAGGCAGCAGCCAGTGTTACCACCGATCAAGGGACAGCGTAGGTGACCTTCGATAGTGCGAGTCTTGCTTTGGTATCGTTCCATTGCCCGTTGTGAAGCACTGCAGATACTGAGGGCTGTGTAAGCTCATGCACAGTCTTGTTTGGCCTGCTCTTTCAGCTCCAGGAATCAGGTTGCCATCAGCTGAAAAGGTCCACCTCTTGTCTGTGTTAATGGACTCATTTCCACTTTTTCTCTCTTTTTTTTTTTTCAAAGAGCCCTGCCCTAACAATCTAGTTCTTTCTAGCTCACGCTTTCTCAGGCAGCTAACTTCCTATTTTTATTGCTGAATCATCCAATCAGGCTTAATTGTCTCTCTCTCCAGCTGGCTCTGTCCTTTCACAGAAGAATTCTGCTACAGGTGCATTTTTTAAAATTAGGAAAGTAGGAGTGCCTAAATATGGACACAGCTAGATTCTCATGGTGAATTCGGAAGAACGTGACATGAATAGTGTGTTCCACCCTCCATCATGGTGACTCAGATTTCAGACCATCCTATCGCAGGCTGACCCATAGTACTCACTGAAAAAAAAATTAGATATTTTTAACTTTTTAAATGATTCGTACTTGTTGCTTAATTATTTCCTTTCTTTTTAGAAACCTTAGATCAATTCAAAATTGAGTCACAAATTTTCCCAAAGGAAGTGTGGTTTGAAATAAAAACAACTAAAAATGGGAAGTTTTGAAATTAATGAGAATTCATTTTGATTTCCCCTCTCTTATTCATGAAAAACTAGATTCCCAAATAAATTCCTTGTTTAAAAGTTGAAAGGGGGATGATCGAACTACTTAAGAATGCAGCTTTTAATTCCTACCATACAGAAGTCTTTGGATGAATGCTAAGAAAAATATGAAGTTAACACATATGCCAAGTTTCTAAAATCTTTGTTCTATGTACTTTAAAATAAGAAACATAATTGATTTCAATATAATTTATTGGTATCCTATAATTAGTCCTAATTGGTGAATTATATGCTAGTGGTAAAACAAACATTTTTTTTCTGCTGGGTTATTTAAATATTAACATTCAGATATTTACATCAGGTTAATCTGCTCAGAAAAATGTCACTTATACTGTCCCAAGTGATACATTTTGACTTGCGTAAGTCAAAGAAAGATTCAGCTTGTTTGGTTCACTATGTTTTTACGGGCCCAGGATCTGGACTTATATGATATTCAAAATGTTTCTAGAAAACTTCATTTATCAAACACTTAATTTCCTCCTTACGGTGTTCATATTTACTTAGCTCTACAAATAAATCTTGCTCAACGATCTCATATTTTAAATTTTATTTATAAGGCTGAAATTGATGGAGAAATAGAAGAAAAACTTCGCCTATTGAGCTAGCAAGGCAATTACTAGATTATGTCAAATAATCCACGCAGTAACTATAAGGGGAGGTATTATCGATTTCTTCTACAGGTGAGGAAACTCGGGTTCAGAGGAACTAGACCATCATAAGGTATCGGTGAAAATGCCCTTCGAAGGAGGGAAGTTGATGCTGTACATGGGAAGTTTTGTGATAAATGTAAAATGATGCCCATGGCCCTCCGTGTGTGCCCCGCCTCCCAGGGATTCCGAACGCTCTTCCCTGAGAGAAGACAAACAGAGTTAAATTCCGTGTGCTACGTGAGGTGAAATAAGGCAAACCGGAGGAATCGGGGACTTCTATTCTCGGCTTCGTCACTATCTCATTAAATGAGCTCAGAGAAACATTTAACCTTTCGAAACCTGAGTTCTTCCTTCTGGGGGAGAAAAGGAAGTAGAACAATTATGAGATTTATCTAACAAGGGTTTTCTGATGATTAAACAGTGTGAATTTCCAGTTCCTGGAATAAAGGTTGCTGGAAGGAAGAGCTCTTTAGATAAATAATTATGATGATCTCAAATCACCCTGCAAGGCTGGAGAACGTTTTCCTAGTTGCAAAGGGAGCGATCACATTGCATACTTTTCTCAGTGTCTCTCCTCGAACCAGAAGCACTGTTTGGGTTGAGAAAGAAGTTGCTGAGAAAGAGACTGATTTCCAGTCTACATCTGTCATTAACTTGCTGTGTGAGCTTGGTTAAATCATTTAATCTCTGAGACCTCCGTTTCTGTGTCTAGTGCCTATTTCAACTTGAAATAACCTAGATGTGCCCCAGTCTCCCAGAATAAAGCTTGGCATGTCATATATGTGCCCAGTAAACGACAGGCTGAATGAACGAAAGGGTGGGTCACTGTGTTGCCTTTGCTTCATCACAGGAGGCTCCGCAGAGGTGCCAGGAAGAGAAACTTACAAGGATCCCAGGGAAGCAGCAGTACTTCGGGCAGAGGGGCGATGGTTGAAAGAAATTAATGATTTTCTCGTACGGTGCTCATATGTGAGGGTCGGGCTTCCAGAAATCTGCTAAAATTGCTCAGTTATCTACGGCGTGGATTTGTTTCTGAGCCTGACCCTCTTTTGACTGAAAATGTGATTTACATGGCAGAGAACTGGCCTCAGTATAAAAATCACACAGGCCTAATTTGATTTTTCTCACATCATTTAGTCCCTTAATGCTTTCCATAGTTCTCTTCTGATACCAGTCGGACATGTTTTTTTTTTTTTGTTTTTTTTTTTACTTTTTATTTTGCAATAATTTTTATTGTGCAGAAGAGTTGTAAAGGTAGTAAGTAGATAGCATTCCTATATGCCTTTCACCCAGATTCCCCTAAGTTAACATTTGGTATAACTCTGGCACCTTTTTGAAAAGTAAGAAGTCAGTTTTGCCACCTTGTACCTGGGTATGATCCTGTGAACTAACGGACTCTGTAGCTTTCACCGGTTTTGCACGTCCTTTTCCCTTTCTGGCTCCCGAGGGCACAACCTCTAAGCATCCCGTCTCCTTAGAGATGTGAGATGTCCTGTAGTCTGTGCATGACAATGACACCGAGGAGCACTGGTGAGGTGTTTTGTAGTATTAATTTTCTGCAGCTTTCTCATGATGCGACTTGAGTTACTGGGATACGTGACACCACATGACTTGTCCTTGGGGTCTTTGACCTTGATACTTGATTGAGGTGCGGTTTGCCGGGGATGCCCCGCTGTGAAGATGGTGTTTCCTTTTTCATGCCCCATTCATTAGAAGCCAGTGCCTACGTACAGACTGTGTTCAAGGGGAAGAAAATGAATCTCTGCCACCTGAAGGGAGGAGTGTCAACAATTTTGGACATGGCGGAAAATCACTACATTAATTAATAACTATTTTTAAGGGAGACTTAGGCTATGTGGCTATCCTGTTTGCCTTAGAGTTTGGTTCACTCCTTTCACCAGTTCAGTGGAGCTTGTCTGCGGCAAGTATTACTGTGGCATTCTAGTGGTGATTTCTCTCATGTCTCCTCATTTATTGTTTGATATTCTTCTGTCAGGACAGCCTGCCCCTTCTCTTATTTATTTATTTAACCATTTGTTTGCATCAGTATGGACTCATGAATATTTATGTTATTCTTTGGGTTTTAATCCAGTATTATTGTTATTTATTTTGTTGTTCAGACTCTTTAAACGATAGTCAACTCTTTGGGTTGGCTCCTGTGTTCTTTGGACATGTCCCTAACATTTTTTCTTCCAGCCTAACTTTCTGGAACTATGCGATACTCCAGATTCATCTTGTACTTAACCTTATCTGGCCCGTGAATCTGCAGTTTCCTCGCGCTCTTATTGGGATGGCGTTTAGAAATTAAGATCCGGGCACCAGATGCGCTTGCTGCTCCTGAGGTTTTGCTGCTCCGGGCTCCGCGAGCAGACGGACAGTTTCAACCTAGCTTAGCGTCCGTGTGCGACACAGCTCTGGTGAGGTCGCTTTCCACTCTCCATGACTCGGGTCCCTAGAAGACTTCAATGTGACTGATCGCAGATTCTCACGTTTCTACCACTTTTCCCACCAATTAAATGTTCGAATAACGATGAAAGCAATTATCAGCAAGGAGTAAGTTTTCCTAACCTCCTAAATCAGAAAGACTTTTGGATTGCACCCTCGGCCACTTTTCTGAGTTTCAGACTCTCTTGCTGAACCTCACCCCCTTGCTGAATTTTCCGGCGTGAACATCTGGGTGACATTCCACATTCAGTGTGTTAAAGGGGCTGCTCTTCGCACACCTGTGGAAGGGCCCGCCTCTGTTCCTTGTATCTTAATGGCAGGACTGCACACCCAGTCATTTCAGTGGGACCCCGTCAGCTCGCCAGTCCAGTCCCTAAGTCCTGCTGGTTTCACATTTTCTAAATAATAGAATTGTTGTTCTTCTCTCTCTCTCTCTCTTTCCTTCTAGTCTTGCTCTAGTCCAGAAATTCACTGCCTTTCAGTGGGTGAACTGCACCTGTTCCCAAACTGGTCTTGTTTTTAAGCCTCAAACTCTGTCCATCCTTCTCGCTGCTCAAGCAAAAACCCTGCCGTTACTTCTGTAACTCCTCTGAAACGAGTCCCCATTGTTTGATGAAATAAGTCCAGGTTTGAAAAATATCAAACACAGTGTGCTAAACCTCTGGGTTTCCATAGTCGCTGAGTGCTGGTGGTTCAGGTACAGGCTGTTCTCGGTGCCTTTATGCTTAGGCTGAATTCTCTACTCCTAGCAGCAAGAACGCCTGCCTGTCTCTCTGCTGACCACACTGGTCCCCGTCGCTGACCACAGCACACTCAGCACACGCACGTGCGCGTGCGCCGCTTTCAGGATTCCTGTCTGGGCGTCATCTCATGGATTAGTTGCGTAGACTTTTGTTGCAGCTAGGTTAGTGCACTTACGTCACTATGGTGATAATTCCTGACTGCGTGGAATATGCCAAGAAGGCTGCTGAGTGCATCGCCTGCTTTCTTCCTCATCTTTCTTAACGGCTGTGCCATGGTCTCCTGTCTGTGCTGCTGCCTTGTCTATGAGGGCGCAGTCCGGAGGAAGGCCCCGGACCTTCCCCGCTCTGGGTCGCCCTTGCCCACCCAGCACAGTCTCTGGGGGGTTGGGGGCCTGTCACGTGTCTTGCAGTGAACAGATGAGCAGACTCTGGAGCAGGCCGGTGTGAGGGGAGGACAATCACAGATTTCTAAGAACGTCCATTCTTGAATTCAGTTTCTGTCCCTAGAAACTCATCATGTTTGCTGCTAAGATGGCCTGTTAGTGCAACAACTAATCCTGCCCGGTTATTCCGTGGTGAATGCTGACAACGTGGAAACACGTTGGAAACACAAACAAGTTTGGTGCGTGTGTTCCTCCTAATTAACACTCACGGAAGACTACAAGTAGGTGTTCTCCGGGTTTCACAAAGGACCACCTGAAGGCCATGGCGGAGTTTGGGGGCACTTCCTCCAGGCCTGGAAATACCACTTTGTACGTTCTACCTGAAGATGTGAAGCACCTGGACTGTGTTGTCACCAATGGAATGTGAGCACGTGATGCACTTCATGTTTACACCGGGCCTGTAAAACCTTCCCACGCTCTCTCTTCCTTTCCCCTTTCTGTGACCTGAGACAGCCTGAGTCCCAGAGTTTCTATTTGGAGCAGAGACACTTGTTGCTAAGGGACACCCTTGAACTTGAAATGAGTGCAGTTACTTCTGTATTGTTAATTCTCTGAGATTCAAAATTCGGTGGCCAGAACTGTTAGCACCACCCTAATTAATACAGAGGTGAGCAGTGGTTATCTTATTTGTTCTAGGGCACACATTTCGGTAAAATATGTATGAACGATTAAAAGCTGGTTTGATCCGGCCTCATAGTTTATGTTTTCTTAACTTATATGGCACCCTTACTAAGTGTGAATGAACAATTTTCTGGTTTTCAAATTTTGTTTAGCCTTTGACAAATATTTTTCTTTTCACTGCTCCCACATTTAGCTCCTATGAAAAGTTTGCCATTATAACTGACACCTGCTTTGCGTGGGGGGGTCTTCATTGCAGACAACTTCAAGGTCAGGGTGACTGCTGATGTATGCGGACATATTTGGTGATGGGTTAGTCAGTGACATTTCTCAGTGGAGGAATAGTTGCTATGTTTATGGTGACAGAGTTACTCTATTTTGGCGGAAAGCTGATGGACAAATGGAGCTAGCAGATAGCAACCAAGTTCCTTTTCACTTGTGGAAGGAGCCACAGAATGTCTTTTCATTAACTTCTCTCTTTTCCTTCCTGAGCTTTCAGTGTAATGTAAAGATCATGGCATTATTAATGTAAGAGACTTGAATTTTGTGGCATAGATCCAACATTACCGAATATAACACTTTGCAAATGTTCTTTAAACATCTGAGAGTCTCGTCTGTAAAATGAAAATAATGAAATCTTACCCATAGGATTAACTCGTGGGATTAATGTGAGGAATAAATGAGGGGAAGTATTTAAGCGTGGAACCTAGCTCATGGGAGCCAAATTAATAAATGGTGTCAGTGTTTATCAGCATTATTACTCTTGTTTTAGTGTTTTATTCTCTTGAGCGTAGTCTCAACACTCAGAATAACACGAGCTGCTGTCTAACTCTGCACTGGCTGCGCAACATGGCTGCCTGCCCTCCATTCTATGTAATAATGCATTAAAAGTTCCTGTACATGGGTCAGCATAGGTTTATAGTCATGCATGTTCCATGGGTTGTACCACACATTGGACCCCGCAGCCCTGGTCAGCCGTTGCTTTGTAAGGATTTGCCCGAGAAGCGTTAATCCCACAGCCTTTTCTTTCCTGTTAAGTGTACTATTTATACTTGAAATGTCAGTCTTCCAATATTTAGCTTTACAAGGCTTTGGAGAGAAAGTCCCATCTTTTTAGTTTTTTTTTAATTCTTTTTTTAAATTACATTTTTCCCATTCCCGTTCCTCCCCGTCCCATACCCTGTTCCACCACCATCGAAACCCCTCTTCTGCGAAATCAACGCACTGTCTGTTACCCATGTCTATGAGGGCTTCCTCTTTTTTCCCTTTTTTCACTCTATCCCCTCAACACCCCCACCCGCCCCAGGCCGTCAGCCTGCTGTCCATCTACGGGTCTGTCTCTACTTCGCTTGTTCAATTTCTTCATTAGATTCCACACATGAGTGGAATCATATGGTGCTTGTCTTTCTCTGGAAAGCCTCATATTTAAAAAAAAAAATCTATACATCAAATACAACTTTTAATTACTGTGCTTTTTGTACTTCTTAGGTATGTAAAATCACGGAGTGACACTTTCAAAATATCTTTAACAACTTATTTTGCTGTGTCTGTTTTCCCAAATCATTGTGAAAAATATTTTCGTGTTTTTTAATACCATGTATTGTTTTGAACCCATTTTACGAGTCGTCGCTGGGAGGGAGCCCTTTGTCCTCAGCATGTTTGGAGGAGGGCAATGAGAGTGTTGTAGTCGCCCTCAGTCACCCCTGAGCTCAGAGAGCAAGGCCCCAAAGAGCCAGGACGCAGTGGGTAGCTCCCAGCCACTTATACGTGGCTTTAAAGGGAGTTTTATGATTTTGAGAAAAGTATTTACTTTTAACGTGTGTTTGCAATAAACTTTGCGTTACAGAGTGATGACCACAGTAAATGTAGTTAACATCTGTCTCCCCCGATATTTCCTTGAGATGAGAACTTTTAGGGTTTACCCTCTTAGTAGCTTCCAAATATACGATGCAGCAGTGTTAACTCTAGTCATCATTTGTCCCTTATATCCCCAGTATGTGGGGTGTGTGTGTGTGTGTGTGTGTGTGCGCGTGTGTGTATGTGTATAAGTACAAACCCTACAACTGAGGTTTGTACTTCCGATCACCTCCATTGTGTTTCCCAACTCCCCAGGCCCTGACGCTGGTGAACTGTAACCACTAATCTGATCTCTTTGCCATGAGGTGGTGGTGGTTGTTGTTTTTAGATTCTATGTATAAGTGATATTTGTCTTTCACTGTTTTATTCATTTAGCATAATATCCTCAAAATCAATCCGAGTTGTGGCAAATGACAGGATTTCCCTCCTCTTTTTACAGTTGAATAGAATAAATTTAATGTATTATGTCTTGGCTACGGTAAATAATACTGCAATGAACGTGCGGTACAAATATCTCAACACAGGGATTTTGTCCCCGTTGTATATATGCCCGGAAGTAGAATTGCTGAATTACATGGTCAGTATTATTTTCAGTTGTTTGAGGAATCTCCATCGTCTTTTCCATAGTGTATAAGAATTTACATTTCGTACAGAAACCCCACATTTTGTAACTTATTCTAGCTTCAAGATCCTTTTGCATACAAAGGGTTAACTTACATTTGAAAAAGATAATTTTGATTCTATTTTAGAATAGCATGGATAATAACTGCTTCCAACAAAGGTCATGAATATTTTCTATGGTAATTATTATGACTAAAACGACTGGAAGAACCAATATAATACCTCAATATTGATGAAAATCTGCACATTCCACGTGGAGATATGTATGGGGGGTGGAGCGTGGGCGAGACAGTTTGGGGTGTGTAATGTGGAGATGGGAGAGCAGCCAGAACTGAAATCCCTCTGCGGGGCTCCTCGCCTGGACCAAGTTTCACTGCTGTGCTTTGTTGTCTCTTTTGGCTCAACTCAGGATTTGGCCCCTTAGGGTTAGAAGGGCCCCTGTTTAACGAGATCGCCAAGGAGGACCAATCGGAAGAGTAGGAGAAGCCAAAGGGTGATTCACAGATTTGCTAATCAGTCCCTAACTAATTGAGAGATGATTAGATTTGAAAGGCTTATCAATAACAAGAAACCCTTAGGTAACCTTAAACGGAGATCATTATCACCAGGGAGAAGTGATCCGGTTCCAGGTTCCCTTTTCCTTATCCCCTTTGGCGGCCCTGGCGAATCGATACCATGGCAGGCCCCTGGCAGAAGAAATCCAAGAGAACCATCGTTTGTTTTAAAACATGTGCATTACAAATATATCCCTTCTTATAACCGTCCTTGTTCACACATAAATCAGAACCACTATTTCCTTAGACTTATTTATTTCTCTTTTTAAAAATTCGTTCTAAAACTCATCCTGTGAGCTTCACAGGTGAGTTAATTTTGTTTTTTAGTTTTTATATACTTTTAAAATAGTACTACAAGAGTGATCCTGCTATATTATTTAAAAAACTCAAAACATAAATATGCTAATAAGCCAGAAATCAAAGTCTTCGTATCATTTCATCCATTTAATTCACTAGATAACAACTGTTCATGTTTAATTTATAGTCTTCCACATCTTGCTTATGAAGTCATTTGCAATATATAACAACTTTATAAAATGTGTACATTTAAGAAATTGCCCTCATTATTCTGAAACTTTTGTTTTCTTCACTCAAAATATATGATGGATCATCTTCTCAGATTAGTTCTAGAGCTACCTTAATATTTTAAATAAGGGCACAGAAATTTATTCTGTGTTTCTACACAATATAATTAATTATTCCTTAACTGATGGGCAGGTAGACTGATTACAATTCAATGTTATTAAAAACCATGCTACAGAAAGTATTATCATATATAGCTCACTTTTATGATTAATCAGTTTTATGATTATTTTTGGACAATAAGGTTTATAAAAATAATTACTGAGTTAAAGATGTGCATGTTTTGTTTTGTGGAGGCACCTTTAAAGTGAACTATTAAAATAATTAAATATTTTGTTGTAGTCACAAATACATAGAGGTACCCATGTAATTTGAAGCAGCTATGTATCTCAAACACCTGTTTTAAATATATTCCAACTAATGGGCAAATATTTGCCATGCTTTTATTTCCTATTTGATTTAGATTATATGCTTACACAGTACGATAACAATTCAATAGCTTTTGAGAAGCTGTAAGTATAAAAGCTGTAATGTTAATATTCACGTTTTTATTTATGTGAAAACATAGCAGAAAATATGTCAAAAAACACTGTCAATAAAAGTCAAGATTTGAGTATTTGCTGAGGCTCGGCTCATTCCCCGTATTCCCCTGCCTGATGCAACCAGCAAAGCACTGCTGTCTGATGAGGTGTAATTAAAGTAAATGGCCGTTCAGATGCGGATTCTGGGTAACGTGCCCTCCGAGGAGCCGAATCTTTCTTGGCCCTTGCTGATGAGTTAGGTGGGGAATCGCTGTCTGCTCTCCTGCCTTCTGACTTCAGTTTTGCCGTTATTGTTCTTTCAGTTATTCTATGAATGTCTGTCTGAGAAAGTTGTCCATTCCTTGGCATTAAAGCCTTCATCGGCTCAATTGTATCATTTTTAAACAGTTTGATATATTTAGTTCTGTGACCATATGACATGCGGTTTCTGTCCTTGTATTATTAATACCTTTTGAAGGATCATTTATCAGCAGACACAGAGCAGGAGTTAATAGATGTTTTGTCACCTGACTGGCTCCCTGATTTCTTGCGGTGCCACCACCTATGGATAGGAGCTTTCCAGTATGCCGAAAGCACACAGCTTCTTCACTGTTCTTCACTGGAAACCTGACCAGGGGTGAAGGTGGCATGGGACCCTCAGACTGCCTGCGCTGGGACCTTGGCTGTGGCATTTACTGGGTGCTCCAACTTAGAGACCAACTTCTGCGGGTAACCCCTCTGTAAAATGGGAGCAAAAGTCTTCCTCCTTCTGTTCTCACGAAGATTAGGAAGGAAGGAAGTTTGCTTAAACCACTCAGAAATGACTTCTGTTGGCAGTTGGGTTGCTCGTAAAATTGTACTTAGCGTTTCTTGGATTCTCTATATAAATTATATAGCAAAAATCACTCCATTTGAATTTTGAATTAATTTCAGTAATTTTGGGAACAATTATTTTGGTACAGTTTTAAGTGGTTAAGTGGTTCCCATTCAAAATTAAGTTTTTGCTGCTATGAGGCCTTGATCGTTGTTAATAAATTAAATCAATTAGAAAAAAAGCAGAAATGGTTTCGCTGTCATGTGTATTTGCTTTGCTTTTTTCATTATGTTGACTCGTATATTCAGAAACATAAAAATGAAGTGAACATTTAGTTAGCCGTGATCTATATGCCAGATGACAAAAACAAGTAAATAAAAATCTAATATAATTGTGATTAAAATATCATATTTATGTTATGAAAGGCACTAGAACACACTTTAGAAAAATACCATATTTTTCAGACTATAAAATGCATCCTTTTCCCCCCAAATTTGGGAGCTGCTGTTGAGTTCTGTTTACATTTACATTAGTGAAGTATTATGTTATTTATGTTATTAAATATTTTACCACATTTTTTACTTCAAATTTTTTTCCTGTTTTCCTCCTCTAAAACCTAGGTGTGTTTTACGGTCTGGAAAATACGGTGCCTGGCATTCCGTTACCCCTCTTTGTACAATGGTTAAGCTTTATCACTATGCGCTGAAATTGAAAGTTGCCTCCGACACAGAAGGGCTTGGATTCCAAGTATGAGATAGTGTTTAAGCTTGTAATAGAAACAATTACTATACGGAAGTAGCAAAGAGGAGGAAATATTCAAAATATTTGATTCAAACTATTTGCTTAAAAGTCTAAAACCAAAATCTTTTGCAAAAAAGAGGGACAACAGACACAATGCGCTGAATACTTTGAGTGGTCGGGGGCCCATTTTTATGTCATCCTGGTACAGCATTGATGGGTGCCTGGAACATGTTCACCTGCTAGGACAGGTGAAGTACTAGGACAGGTGGGGGGCATCACGGAGAGTAATCACAGGGCGTGTGTGGTGTCGGGGTGTAATTTGACCTCCCTCACGTTATTGCCATTGGCTGTTGAAGATACACTATTGATACAAAACATTAGCACAAAAGAAGTGACATCAAAGAAACACCCATTGTAATACTGAAACTTCAGTCATGGTAGGGGTTTTGCATACAAGAAATGGTATTAAGAGGCAGTCTCTTTACTTTAAGAAAAATTAATTATATAAGATTATTTTGTTAATTATTTTTAAAGCTGTCTATGCATCAGGTCCTAATGTTGCACTACAGTCATTTATCATCCCCTAAGTAGGACTCTAGCTTATTGGCAGTGTCATAGAGAGGTGACATCATGACATTGGTCTCGATCACCATGCTTTGACCTGGAATTATCCAGAAACGATGACAGCAAATGTTTTATTTTTATCATCAAAATAGTGATCTTAATGATTCACTCATTTTGAATGGGTAGGAACAGTTCAAAAATGATTTTGGGAAATGATGAAATATCTATCAATAAAAGGCATAATGTTTTATTGCGGTGATTAAAAAGAAAGCCAAGGAACCATTTGTTTTCTTTGAAAATGCTTGGCATTGTAGCTGTAAGCAGTAACTAACATGGGGAACTTGGCATTCAGCTGTTCCTATTTTGGATTCCTTAGTGACCTGTTTTCAGTAACTGGCAAGGTTGCATCTGGCAGTTTGCTATCCTTGGGGCATGGCCCTCCTCAACTATTACCCCTTTAATGGTTTGGCTGGTTGTAGAGAGTTTGTGGGCAAAGCTTTCAGCCACAAATTGCGTGCAGAATGCCATTTATTAGTTTTTCTCCCATAACAAACCCAGTCCTTTAATGCTGTACTTAGAGTCCATTTGCAATATTCTTCAGCGAGAGCACGGAGTAATTGTTAAATAATAAAAGCTACCTGGAAGCTGTTTGGTCACCTCTTTCTATCCGATATCCCTCTGTAAGAGTTCACCTGCAAGAAGCTAGATTACATCATGCATAACAGCCTTTCCAGGCCTATTTGTCACTGCCTTGCATTTTGCAATTTTTTTACGTGCTTCATTCAGAAAAGTGCTGGAAAGAAATTGACAATTATTCTAGCCATTGGAATAGTGACGATCCATATAAACCTTCAAGTGTATGCTTGAAGGGGTATCTGAAAACAAAAGAGAGTTGGTTGGGAAATTTATTTTGGCAATACTAACCCTGGAAATGAATCCAGGGTACATCAGATGGCATGGCAATGTACATTTATCACCTGTGATATTATAGATCACGTGGCTTCTTAAAATTCTAAAGGCTCATGTAGGGGACACTGTGCCCCTCCTGGTGACCTGTGGAGAAGGTCTTTCCTCTGTGTGTGTTCCTGGTGGCATCTCTGCCTCCGAATTTCCTAGTGTAAGGGCACCAGTCTTGTTGCATTAAGGCCCACACTGAGGGCCTCGTTTTAGCTTAATTACATTTTAAAAGACCTTATCTCCAAATACAGTTATATTTTGAGATGCTGGAGATCACGCCTTCAACATATGGATTGAAAAGAGACAGTTCAGCCCATTATGACATGCATTTCGTTCTTTCTCATTTTGTCTTTGGGAAATTTAGATGCATTGTCAGGACCTGTAAAGATTCTTTTTTTTTTTTTTTTTTTTTGACATTTTAAGCAAACAAACACACACAAAAACTAGGCAGTAGCTGGAATCCCTAGATATTATAACTAACATCGTTGGAACTCTTCTGTTATGTTGTTAAAGGATTCTAAGCTAACAAAATAAATGTCTTGAAGTCCATGTGTAAAAAAAATGTCATATGCTTTACTCATAAGAATACATTTCAGGTCTTCACTTGGATCTGATTTGTTTTTGATTTGTGCGTGTTTGTAACATAATTGATAATCCAACTTCCCGGTACTGTAGCGTTAGAAAGGGACTGGAGTTAGAAAGAAGCTGATTTGAGCTGTCATCTTCCAGCTCCTGCTTCACAGCTGAGAAACACAGGCCCTGAGATTCAGTGGCAGAATCTGCACTAGAACTTGCCTTCCTGGCTGGACACCCAGAGTTCCCAGGACAGCTGCTGGCCAACTTGGGACTGTATTCTTGCATTTGAGGTTTCGTGGACCCTGTCCTTTAGTGGAAAAAGCTCCCGAGGTTGCCTGCCCATAGTGTGGGGAAAAAAAACCCCACTTCGTTAGGGTTTTTTTTTTTTTTAATTTCAAACTGTAGAAGAAAACATATGCTCAATAAGACAAGCCAAATGGCATAGAGATGTATGACAAAGGCCAGATATGGCCGCCCTGCACCCCAAATGGACTCATCGATGTGAATCTTTTCCCCCTCCCTAATTTGCAGGAGCACGATCTATTTTTAGTTTTCTCTCATAGTTGGCTAGAGAGTAGAAAAACAAAAATCAGAAAGCATTTTTCTTCTGTTCCATCTGTCCCCTTTCCTGTGCCCTGAATGATTTCAGTCTTATCCACCTAACAACAAGGAGAAGGGAGGTGCTTCAGCTTCACTTTTTAGATTCTTCCCAGCCTGCTTCACGGGGTTCTTCTTCGCAGGTGAAAACCTGTTTTTTTTGTGTGTGTGTTTCCTGTTGTCTCTGACCCACAGAGCTCTCTCTTCTGAGTCCCTGTAAATACCCAGTGGCTGGGAGGCTCCCTTGGCATTTATCTTGGATGGTGTGTGTCTTTTTCTTTAAATGGATCACAAGCCCGTTGGCAGCAGAGGTTTTGTTCGATGTCTCTCTGATTTTGCTGGTTCTCTGGTCAGGAAGCTCCAAGACAGTGCATTCCTGTCTCCTGCAACTGTTTCTAGTCTGGTAGTTTCAGAATGAAATGTCGTTAAGACCTCTCCTTCCCAGTGACCTGGCTGGTCCGTTTCCGGAGAGATCTAGTGGGCGGGTCCTTCCTGGTGAAATTTTATGTGGGAAAGAACTTTTTCATAGGCTCTGAAATTCTCATAGCTGCTAAAATATTTCATCACAAATGAGAATTCCAATGACTTTACATGAGTGACTAGATACTGGAAAGAGCAGGATTTTTAAGAATGTGAGCAATTTAACCTATTTTGTCCTTGGGTATATAGAATTTCTAGAAAAGGAGAGGGAAAAGATAGTAGGAAAAATATTTTCGATTCGATTAATCAAAAACTTTTTGCTCAGAACTCACTTTTCTCTTGTTGGTGTTCTAATAACATGGAAAGAAAGGTGGGGGGGGGAGACAGAGGGCATGGTGGGAGGGGGGAAGAGAGAAAGGGAGCACCCTCTGACAAGGAGGACTCGCACCTTCACCCACCTGCCCTGTGTCCTAATTCCCTGTTCTGAAAAGGCAGCAGCTGCACTTTCTCAGTTTGCCATTTACATGTGCCGTGTGTCCCTCCTGTCTCTGTGAGTACCGATGACTCACACACAACTGTGTACACAGTGGGGATTGTGCTTAAAACGGTGTTTTTGTAGGACAAATCAAGGTATTTATTTAATCTGTCTTTATACATGACACGGCTACACACTTAGATGAATTACGGTAGTTACTGCTGCTAGCGTGGTGATGTTTCGGTCTTTGTCCTTCTGACGCCACCTGAAAGCAGCAGGTGATGAGTTGTGGGCAGGCCTGGACAAATAGCCGTGACCTAATGATCGATTCTTACAGTCTCACATCTCTGCACGCCCTTCAGGAGAGAGAAAAGGAGGTTCCACGTTAAGATCTACGTTGAATCCAGGGTTGCCTCCATTTCAGTGAAGTAGCACAAAAAAAGAAAAGGGCTTTAAAAAATAGAAAAGAATGCTGTTACCTGCCTACAGAGACCACTGAGCCGATGACGCAGCCAGCTACCCTGTAGCAACCATCGGCAGAGTGGGAATCACCACAAAGCCTTTTTCCCGGCAGATAAAATGCAGCTCACACACTCTGGTTTTCTAAGAACTTCCAGATACTGGAGGGACTTCAAACTGTTCTAACTTCCAAAATACAGCAACTGTCATTTTTTTTTTTTTTAATGGAACTTTGGTAGTTTTTCTCTGAACTCTCCAAGAAGTAACTTTCACTTTTAAGATAAACAAATAATTAGCAGCCAAGCAGATGAAAATACTGTTTGCTATGAAATACATATGGAACGCCCACTCTGTTCCCGGCTTTTCCTCATCTCGCTTCAGATATTCTCCTGAGTGTGTTCAGGAAGACGCCGAAGTCCTGAAGCGGCTCTGCTTTGCTTCCTTCCGAGTGTCGTTCCGACACCCATTGGAGACTCTCTTCTGTGGGAAGAGCATGCTGAGCACAGCGGAGCTGTGCACTTCATTTCGTGAGCCTCTTGGGCAACCTCAACCCCAACTAGCGGTCCCTGTTTCAAAACTGTCCCTCAATGGCAGTCTGACAAGGAGGACTCGCACCTTCACCCACCTGCCCTGTGTCCTCATTCCCTGTTCTGAAAAGGCAGCAGCTGGACTTTCTCAGTTTGCCATTCACGTGTGTCCTGTGTCCCTCCTGTCTCTGTGAGTACTGTTGACTCACGCACAACTGTGTACACAAACTGTTTACTCCTGTTTGGCCAGCTGAGTTTCTGTTCAATGGGAGGGAAGTCAGGTGAAGGGAGTAATGTACAAATTGGCATCTGTGTGCAAGGCCTTGCCCCTCTGTATAGTTACTGAGAGCTGGCGATTTGGAATAACTAATGTTTTGACCAACCATCGCGGGCTAGTCCCTGGTCATGCACTGCCTTGCTCAGTTCTCAGTAACCTCCGTGAGGCAAGTACCATCACTGTCCACCAGATGCTGAGACACACTGCCTTTTGGTTGTTTGGCTATTATTTGGTTCACGTAGACTGAAAGAAAAACGTTAAGTCATGTATATTGTTAAGTGATGGAGCCAGAACAAGATGCTGGATGATAAGGTTTCAAACTCTATGCTTCTTTCACTGGGTTGTACCGAAACACATCTTGAGAATCATACAATGATCTGTTGGTATTTAATTACCGAATAATCAAGGGATAAATGTATCTTATTTAACCAAATTACAGGGTGTTTGAGCATCCACTTCTTAGCTTATACATCATTTTGATTATCCATAGAGCTCCCAGCTGAGTTAGAAGCAGAGCGGAATAACCAGGTTTGGCAATGCAGCCCCCAGGGTTGAATTTCTCCTCCTGCAAGACTGGTCTTGGCAGCTTGGATGTCAGAAGGCTTCTGGCTTTTATCTTTGGATGCATCTGCATTTCAATGCTTGTTAATCTCTATTAGTTGAAAAAAAAATCCTCCTTTTTTTCATGTTACCTGTTTTATCATTTGCATTTCTCTCTCTGAGTAAACTCATTCCAGTCCCTAACATCCCAACAGTGATACTGCATGCATACATCACCCCCAATTTCTGTCTGAGTTCTGGTTCCAGGTCACTTTTACGTGTTCTCACTCACACAGTCTATGGGCCAGAATTTCAGGTCACTTTCCTCCTTGCTGGCTAGTGATTGCCCCTCTCTACACCCACCCTAATGTGACTTATGTCCTTTGTGATCCAACTGAAAGAAGGTGGCAGGGGGAGGAAATTGGGGGTGAGGGAGATGATGAATCTGGTTGGAGTAAGGAGAATGCGGTTGGACAGAAGAGCTGGAAGCCATATGAGACTGGTGGTTTAGGGAAATAAACAGTGTGTGGGCATGTGTCTGTTTATATTTTATCCATCTGTCCCTTTCCTTCCTTCTTTCCTTCCTTCCTTTCCTCCTGCCTTCCCTCCACCCCCTCTTGTGTCATTTCTAATGGTAAGGATTAATCACCGAAACGCCAGGTAATACTATAGCTAGAATTCTTTTTTAAAAAATTATTTATTGTTGTTCAATTAGAGTTGTTTCCATTTTCCCCCCATTACCCTCCCCTGCCCTGCCCACCCCCCTCTCCCACATTCAGTCCTCCTCCCCCCATGCCTGTTGACCTTGTCCGTGGGTCCTTTGTACATGTTCCTTGGCTTGACTCCCCTTTTTTTCCCTGTTATGCCCCTCTGCCTCCCCTCTGGTCACTGTCAGTTTGTTCTTTATTTCCATGCCTCTGGTTCTATTTTGCTCAGTTGTTGGTTTTGTTGTTTAGGTTCCACTTATGGGTGAGATAGATCATATGGTATTTGTCTTTCACCACCTGGCTTATTTCACTTAGCATGATGCTCTCCAGTTAGAATTCTCAACAGTTATTCCATCTAATGATTTCACTTGTCAGTTGAGAAAACTAGGATCCAGAAAAGGTAGGCAACATGGCCAATGTTTTCAGCCAGGACCAGTTTTCAGGGCTTCTCGTGTTCAGTAGATAAGTCAGGAATGCCTCAGTGGGCTGATCTCACTAAAATGTCCATTATCTGTGACAGATTCAGCAAATGGATGCCTCTTCTCTCATCCCAAAGGCAGGGAGCCAGAAGCAGGATGTAACTGAATTTAAAATAGCAGAGTCATTATATCGTGATACCTGGACATGCCATGGGCCCCCTGAAAGCAAAGATGAGTCCTCATCAGACAACAGAGAGGACGCCCAGACTCCTCTGAGTCTGGGGGCTCAGGAGCTGGGGAAGAGAGGCACAGGAGCACTTCATGTCACCAAGGGAAAGCACTTAGTAAATTGACACTGAATACTTTCCGAAAAAGTCTGTAAGTCCTGATAAGCTTCCCAAGGTGTTTGGCCCAGACCCAGGGGAAAACAGCAACACTCTAATTTAGGTAAAATTAGGGAATAATAATTCAAAAATTGCTATTTTTCTGTAGCCGTTTAGAAAGCGGAGAACACATTTCCTTTACTCCTCTGCATTTTTGTATTGGCAGTAACGAGGTTAAATGAGGTTTCTTGTCTGTCTTTTAAATACGTGGGTATTCCCATTGGAAGTCTGCCCAGGTGTTACAGAGATTTGCCAGCTTTGCTGTCTTGCTAAATACGGCTCTCACTGTCAGGGGTAAGTAAGGTCGCCACGTGAGCACTGAACTTGTAGTGAGGTGAAATGAACGCAGCACGCTGGGTCCCGTGAGTTGCCTGAGTGTGCGTGTGCAAGGACTAATAAAGCCATGTCATTATTCTGAAAATAAATAAAAGTATGTATAGAATGTATTAAAAAAAACATTTTCACTTGCTGATCCAAAGGATTTGAGGGAAAAAGCAATTACTTCCAAATTAGTTTTCCATTCTGAAAATTAAAAAAATTAGTGATTTTATTAAACAAACTTTAAAATAAAAGCATTAGGGTGTATTAAGCCATGTTTATTTTCTTAAAATTTCCAAAACAGAAGTAGTTTGACCCATGACATTTTAAAAAAAGAAGTGACAAGAATTTCCTGGCAACAACTAGTGAAGACGCTAGAGAATCTGAACCTTCGGCCGTCCCTCTCCTGCATTTCCGCGGAGGTGGACGTTACCTAGGATACCTGCCCGACACGGTCCTATTGCGTGACTGTGTTTCTGCAAATACAGAGCCCTATAAAGCATTCAAATAATTGATTGCTTGAATTTGTATACTTATGTTAAAACCATTTAATTACATTTTTAAAAATATTTTATTTATTTATCTTTAGAGGGGAAGGGAAGGAGAGAGGGAGAGAAATATCAATGTGTGGTTGCCTCTCGTGAGTCCTTTGCCGGGAACTGGCCTGCAACCCAGGCGTGTGCCCTGACTGGGAATCAAACCATTATCCTTTGGTTCACAGGCCCTGGCTCAATCCACTGAGCTACACCAGCCAGGGATTAATTACATTTTTAAAAGAACAGTAACATGTGCTGAGTGGAGTACAAAGAAATACAAGTAATTCATGGAAAAAAGCCAATTCCAGGAAAAGTTCTTAAGCAAAACCCGTATTTTTGTTTTAGAACATATAATGAAATATTATTAAAGTCATTGAGGTATGTAGATTAAAGAGTACATGGATAACTGAAAGTCAACAGCTAACCTAAATCCTCTATTATTTACTTTTACTCTCTAAGATATTTGTGGCCCCTGTGGAAAAATGACCATTCACGCTGATACCCACGGGCAGCCAAGCAGCCTGTTGTCGGTCCGCGATCAGGCCCCCTTGAGAACTGTCTTCGGTCATTCACATCTACACTTGAGCATTCTTTCATCCTCAGCTTATTTTCCCTTTCAGTCCTGAACGGGTTAAGATTTTCAACATTTTAAAACAATTGGGACCAAGTTCACAATACACGGCTTTATTTAATGTGGTGGGAAATCTGGCTAATTTATTTCATGGGGTGAGTTTTTAAATGAATGTAGCAAAAAAAGATTCTAAATTAAAACAAACCAACCAACAAGCAATTCTGTTAGAGTCCGCCTGAATCTACAGAAGCTACCCCAAGATTTGGAATCTTCGAGCCTGCAAAGGTTGAAGAATACATTTCCTTCATTAAAACAAGAAAATGCGCTGTTTCCTGAGAATCCCTGTGCTGAGGGTGTGCGAGATGGAGGAGTCCGTGGCTTTCAAGGTCCAGGTCCTTCTTGCGGCTCTGCTGCGGCCTTGTGCTGAGAACGCACGTGTGGCAGCAGCGTGTGCTGGGGCTCATCCGTCTGCCATGGGTCTGCATTCGCAGGGGATTCCACCTGGGGTCGGATTCCGCTGCCCCGGACTCCGGTGCGAACGTATGCACGTGATTCTGTACATCCTGTTTGCGATCGTGGTGTCGGCACGCAGGTGGTGTCGGGGGATCCTCTCCCTTTTCATCGTGAATCGCACTATGGTCTGGGGGGTACACGTCACAATTGCCATATCACCCCTCGGGGGTGTTCTGCTGCTGGGAAGTCGCTGTCGCTTACACCAGTTTCTACAGATGAAAAAAAAGTTTGGATCCCAGTCCCTCTATGGGTGACTTTGAGACAACGGCAAGAGAGTTAGGATTACTAAATTCTAATTAAACTGACCTTCTCCTTAAGGAAAAAAATGACAATTTGTAATTGGCATCATACATTTGGGGGGAAAACAATTTTTCTTTGTGCAAAAGAATTAGTATACATCTTTTCTTAGGTAACTGATCCTTAAAAAACCCTAATTCAGTGAAGGTTTATTTTTAGATACTATGATTCATTAGGGGCATGGCTTATTAATTTAATGTTAACTATTAGGTACTTCACATAACCCATTTAAATTTTATTTTCTGTTCTATGTAGTAAATTAAGCAATGTGTCCTCAAAGACAATAGTTTGATTCCTTTGATATGAACCTCTGAAGCTGTTCTATTTTTATAATGAGAATAAAAAATAGAGATAGGTGTGTAAATGTGCCAGGGTCTGAAATGTGTGAAGAATTTAAAATTTAATATGCTAACTCCCAGGAGAGACGAAGTCCTTTGATGTGACAATGCACTACCTTGGGAGTTCTCTCCTCATTTATAAGTACAGTTGAGTCCTAAACATAATATCCATCATATTCGAGTAATCATTGCAGAAGAAATTAAATTTATATTCCACAATTTAAGAACAACTCCCTGAACCGAAACTTGATGCCAAACATCACATCGTCCTGCCACATAAGGGCAATTTATCACACGACCAGCTGTCACCAGCCGTGTGCGCTACCTTCTTTTCACTAAAGAGGGAGTCTGCCCGGTGATGCACCAGAAACTCACCTGTGGTTTTCGGGAGATTATTATACCAGTTGTGAGAATTAAACTGTGCCTTTGGTTATTCAGTGGCTTACTGAAATGTCTATTTTGAGAGCTATACCCTTCTTGAAATAGATTTTGCTAAGATATTTTTAAGTTTTTTTAAAAAAATTAAAGTGCTGTTATCTTATCATTTTCAGTAAAATGTTGCTTTTGACTGTTTGTCAAAAAAAAAAACAACAACAACAAAACATAAACCCCAAGAAAATTGAAGGACAGAAAAATACAGGGTTGGGCAAAAGTAGGTTTACAGTTGTTTGTCGTTAACAAGTAACAATACAAGAGTAAACTCTGTGTTTTGTGTACCCACAACTGTAAACCTAATCTTGCCCATCCTGTACGTGTAAGCGGAAGAATGACCGTACCCATCCAATTGGTGACTTCTCTGTGCTGATTGGTTGATAACGTTTTCTAAGCATGGACTAGACAATGTCACAGGTGAAGGGCAAAGAGGCTGCAGTGTGTCAGAGGTGTGCTCAGCGTGCCCATGAGCGTGCAAACCTACAGGTCATGGAACTGTCCTGTTTAGACAGTTTGTCCCCATGTCAATTTATCACTTCAAGGACCTTAGCCGTGAAGTTATTTTTCTCTGCTAAGTGTTGACACTCGCATCCATTGGGTAAATAAGAATTATTAAAGAGAATGCCAGGATCTGTTGACCTATCACCAGCAGCCCTAAGAAACACGATTCCCATGCCCATGGTGGATGGAACTCTCTGGAGCTCACACCTAGGACAGGCAGACCCTCACTGTTTTTAGAGTGTATGACCTCCTGTCCCACCACCGCCTCATCAGTCTGGATCACCAGAAATTGCGTTTATTCCAGAACAGCAGAGGGATTGCAGCTTAGGAGACAGATGTTATCACACGCTCCAGGTGAGTCCATTAGGGTGTGGGGCAGGCTGTATTCACCTGTAAGGAGTGCAAAGTGGGGAGGGGGGAGTCCAGCCAGAGTCCAAGCAGTGAGTTCCTTGGCATGAGGGTGTGGAGGGGCTGTTGGCAGCTACCCATTGGTCAAGAAGGCCAAGTTTTGGGCTTCTGAGAATCAGGCATCTGTGGGAAATCAGCCTTGGTTTTAAGGTCTGTACTTCTGAGGATGCGTGTGTGAGATTCTTCCTTCCACATCCTCCCATTCCATTTTAGAGGGACATTCTTTCACATCCTCTTTCGGTCTGGGTCACCGGTCATCATTTTGTCCACAACAGACCGATGTGAAGATATCCCAGTGTCTGTGCTTCCTTCAGGACCGTGACCTCAGCTCCCCACACCCTGGGACACACCCCTGCACGCACCCTGCACACGTCCCCTGCCAGACTTACTTTCAGTAAACTCAGCCTTCTCTCTGTCTAGTGCCTCAAGCGTGGAGTCCTCTTCATCCAGCAGGTCCCCACCCGTGTAACCCATCTGTTTCTCCCTTAGTCCTGCAGGCCCCACAGCTGACTGTCACTGCAGATGCACCATTCCCCCCGTCCACTGTCCTCTCTCTCAGTCCCACATACTAAACTCAGACAGGACCCAGCGCTGAACACGGCCTCCGCAGTGAATCACGCAGCCCCGTCTCCCACTGGCGGTGCCCACACCAGAGGAGAGGAGTCTGCCCGGGGCAAGCCTTCCTGTTTGTCCTCTCTGATCTTTCCTGAGACCTTATTCCGCTTCCTTTTTCCTAAAAACTCCCCCTCTGAACTGCTGCTACCTTTGCCTCTACGCAAGCTTGGTTTTCTTCAGTCTTAAACCAAAATCAACAATCCCTACGTCATCACACAAATTGCCCTCCAAGCTGTGGCCAGATCTCTGTTACAACCGAAGTATTTGTATCAGGCGTGAGGTAAATGAGACAATTCAGGAGACAACTCAGCAAGCCCATCAAATAGTACACATTCGGGTTAATGTTAGTAGTTGCGCACTGTCTTCTTACTTGCGCTGTTTGCAGTCATGGAGAAAACACAGGGTTTTAGGTACAGGGAGGTATAAAGGCCTAATCTAGCCTCCTGGGCAGGCAGTGAGGAGGCCTTCCTGGAGGGAGTGACCTTTGACTTGAATCTGTAAGGATTTGTAGGAAGAGTCGCATCTCTTTCTGTTACTCCCCTCTTTTTCTCCTCCTTCCACTTTTAAGGACCTGTGTGCTTACATCCATCCGGGGAGTCCAGGACAGTCTCCCGATTTTACGGCCTGCTGATCAACAACCTTAACTCCATCTATAACCTTGATTCCTCGTACCTCCATGTATTAGATTGCTTATATGTTCACTGGTCTAGGGAATTGAAAGTAGAAATCTTTGTGCGGGATTGATTATACAGCCTTCCTCAACTTCCCCTTTGTTGTGTGGATCACAGCCTTGAAGTTGTCAGCAGGGTCGTGGCTCTAAAGAAGACCCCCGCCCCCCCCCACCACCCAGGGCCTGGTCTGTGGTCTGTACCTTTCAGGTCACATTCTAGGGGAATGGGGTCGAAAAAGGATAGTGACCTCTTGTCAATTGCCAGTAGCACATTTACCATTTAGCTTCTCAAGAGTCAAACTCCAACCTAGAGAGGTATATGATTTCATGTAAATTCCTCTTTAACCACAATGGGAAGTTGTCTCATTTGTTCTATTTTATGGCTGCACTGTTTGAAAACCAAAACCGAAAACCAAGCCATCATGTCCACCGCCCCCGCCTGCCCCAGCTTTGTTCCAGAGATATGTAACTCAGAGGTTATTTTCAACTTATCCTTCTGCTTGATGGGACGTAACCTCCCTCCCTCTAAAATATGAACCTATTGTTTTTTGTGTGTGTCTATTATCCAAACCTCAGAAAGCCTGATTGTAGACTGGCACCCACATAACTTCCCTTTGTGTCTGCTCTTTTTTGTTGTTGTTACTGAGTTCTGTCCATGGCTAAATGCCCCCCCTTGATGAGTTCAGTCCTTGCCATTTTTGTTGCAGGGTCTTGGAGAGGGACCCTGGTAGGCATTTGTGGGAGACAGGAACATGACCAAAGGGAGAAGAAGAAGGGGCTCCTTTCCTGTGTGTCCCTAGAGACAGGACATGTGAGGATGACTGAGTAGGGCTTAGCCGGCCCGACTCGTGAGCTAGTTTATGACTTGGAGCCTGATGATGACTGTAGGAAAATATGACCGTACCCACGGCTCGTCGCGCAGGAAAGACTCTGACCCCGACCGGCGCGAGGAGCTTATCAGTACTGCCGCATTTCCGTTTCTCATTTGTCAGCTTTGAAGACTGGGCCAGTTTTTCAGAATATCTTCGAGTTTTAAAATCAGTGACTTTCATGTCTTACGTCTCCCCTGTTTATTCGGTAGTTCTGTGTATATTTAATTATTGGACTACATTTATACGTAAACTTATATTTAAATGGAAACACAAATAATAAAGTTGGGTTTAAAAAGCATGCCTTTAACGTGCCGGGCGACTTCAGGGAGCGTGAAGTCACGAAACGACAGCGAGGACATCGGTTGTACACGCTCCCTCAGCCCCTCCCAGGAGGGGGCGCCAGGAGGGGGGGGCGCACATAAAACAGATGTTGCTTTTAATTAACTGCATTATTGTTGCTTTGTGGGTCTTTCATCTCAGAATAACAGAAATATATTCCTTTTTTTTTGCTCTCTGTCTCTCTTTTTTTTTGAAGAACAAAACTGTCTGGTTTGACTCTCAGTCCTGTTGTTTTAATCGTGTGGCTGTGGCCCAGTAACTTTCTCTCTGCCTCCATCTTTTCGGTGGGGGTCTTAATAGCGTCACCTCTGGAGTGTTGGGAGAACACCGAGAGTTAGCACGTGGAAAGCACTTAGAACAAACACTACCCGGGAAAAGGAAACGTTCAGTACTGCTGAGCTTTTACGGTGCAGGAGTCACGCCGTTTCCAAAACTGGCTTAGAGACGGTCACACTGTGGGATGTTTTCCTCCTCACCCCTCTTATCTGATGCTTCTTACACCTGGATCATCTTACTGGCCAGTGTCCCTCCAATACATTTATTTTACAGAAGTAAAATAAAACAAAAAAAGAAACACTGGAACAACGTCGAGAACACTCTGAAAGGGGATGACAAGGTGTAGTTTTTTCTCTATGGCAACAAAGAAGGAACACTTTGTGCTACATGTTAGGTCAAAATGCTTCAGATACTTTACTGTCGAGCCTGAGTCACCAGTCAGCTTATGCTGGTTGCCAGGAAGAGACCTCCTGTCGCTGCCTGGGATGTGCTGGGGCCTGGTGTTGGCGTCCCTGCCCACCTCCCACGAGACCCGAGGACGGGCCTTGGACCCCACTCATTTGGGCTTCTAGTAGGGCCTGTTTATGCCATTGGGCTTCTCCGGAGAAGGAGGGGGTCCATCCAGAAGGAGGGGCAGGGAAAAAGAGTAGGAGTGGAAACAACCGACTCTCTGCCCATCACTCCCGTGAGAGCAGAGGCCCTCCTTCCAGGATTACATCTGCTTGACTTTCCTGCGACCGCCCACGGTCGGCCAGGTTTGCGAGTCTCCACCCCGCAATGGTAGCGCACCTGTGCTCAAATCCCATGAGAAGCTGGATGCTTCCCACCAGCCTGCTCCTTGAACAATGGGATTCTCAGGACTTCTAATATTAATATCCCTTCAGACAAAAATATTGTTTTCTTAATTTTTAGATTCCCCCCTCCAAATTTAGTTCAAAGAGAGATTGCTTCATCTTTCTAAGGATATTTAAGGAAACTAGATCTTAGACATAAGAAACAAATAAGAAAGATACCTTATAAGATAAAGTTTGTAGTGTCAGAAAGGTTCTTTTAAAACTCATGTTATAATTTTCATATTAGTTGTCATTTTAAATATAATTAGAAAGTTATGTTAATTATATTTTAAGTGATTATTTTTCTCTGTATGAAGACTTGTTGTTTAGGGACTGCAGGGAAATCTTTTGTAAAATTACAAGTTATTTATTATGTAAGTAATCATTGTAATATGTCTATTTTTCTGCATTCCTATGTGGATACATTTTAAGTTATAAGATTCTTTGCAAGTTGAAAATATGATAATTTGTGAAACTTATTTTACGTACCTTTAAGCAAACGCGATATGGTATAAGCACAGCTAGTTCACCATCCTGGCATTTTCCAGTGATGCCGACCACCAAGGTCCTGCACCGGAGCTGCCCCCGCCGTCCAGCTTTCTGCATCAGCTCTGCCGGACGAACTTCTGACCTGTAGCAATTCTTGCACATGCCATTCATGTCTCTATAATTTCCATGTGTGTTTTTCCCATATGTTAGAGTATAATAACATTGGAAGAAATAATAATTTTATTTGTTTTGTGTTCCACAATATTCTGATCATCCTAGGATGTTAATAGTATTTGTCAATTATTACGTGTTTTTGAGATGAGAGTTAAGTGCTGGTAAGTGAACGGTTTGCTGCAACTGCAGTCCAGCCAGAATAAAGGTGTAGGTTCAGGGAGGGAATATGGTGGATGTGGATAATAGCAGATATTCATTTGGTACAAAAACGTGCAAAGACATTATTTGTGATGTTGGTACTTTAAATGGAAGGACAAAAGCCTTAGTGTATTGTCTTGGGGGTGGGAGAGGTGAAGGGTTCGGTTTAGGATGATTCAAGAATCTGGAAGATGGACTAATTGGGCAGTTGGGGAGAATTTTTTCAGGATGTAAGAGCTGTGTATCCTCCTGGCACCATAAACACATAGAAGATATTAATTTTTATTGTCTAATGACATTGTCAAATGGCATGTTACATTTCAGGATCGGTTGTAAGCTGTTCCATTATGCACATGCTGTTGAGTGTCTGCTCATCTTAAATTGACATTATACAAATTTTTGATATTGTGATCGCACATCTTCAATGTACTTCTTATAAATACTTTTTTTTTTTTTTCAGAAACCTCACTTAATGGCTTTTAGGCCATGACTTATAATGTAATTTCTCAAGGCTAACTGTTAGCAGTCAGCAATGACAGGTATCTTGAATCAATCATCCTAACATTTTCAATCCCGTAGTTTTTTTTCTGAAAGAGAAGAGAGCTCTGCAAGTCTATTTCTGGAGGGCACTATTTCTGTCGGTAGCACACAAACCGTTTTTTCTCTCTTCTATTGGTTTTCGTTCTGACAAGAAGACCAAACATACGAAGTAAAGACAAAAATAAAGGAGTTGGGAGGTGGCTGCATTGGCCTGAGGACGATGTGAGCAGTGGGATTTGGGGAGGAGGAAATGCGCCTTCCCTGAGAAGACAATTCCCTAGTCAGCCCGGGGCTGGCGATAGAGGAGGCTTTCTTAATGACGTCCAGAGTTTTCAGCTGCAGCCCATGGGCTGTTGTGCTTCTTACTAAGTTGTAAGAGGAAGGAGAGGAGAAATTGTTTGGGGAGAAGACAATGAGTTGATTTCTACATGTTTTGAAGCTGAGATTCTTTGGGGAAATTTGACTAGAGACCTTTCTCTACATAATGACTATTATGCACATGGAAATGTGTTAAAGCTAATGAGCTCCTATCATCAACCTCCCAAGCATGGATTTCTGTGCGCTAGAAATATTGAGCACAGCATCCCACAGCCGTTGCTGATGCAGGTGTATGCGCAAATGTTATTTTTCAGCAAGGCCTTTCCTGACTACCTTTTTATTAAGAAAGAAAGAAAGAAAGAAAGAAGGAAGGAAGGAAGGAAGGAAGGAAGGAAGGAAGGAAGGAAGGAAGGAAGAAAGAAGGAAGGAAGCAGCTCTCCCACTTATCTCTACTCAACGTATTCTGTTCTCTGCATTTTTCTCCATATCACCAGTCATGATTGGGCATTTTATAAACTGAATTTACCTTTTTCCCTCTTCTCACTCCCACCTCACACAGAGTCCCTTCAGGAAGGCCAGCATTTGAGTCCAGTGCCACATCCCCAACAGCTCAGTGTCTGCCAGACACGACAGGTGCTTGTAATTTTGTTGACTGAATTAGTGAATACTGAGTCAATTATTAGTCCTTAAAATTTTTTATTAATACTTTTATTAATAATACAACAGTGACATCATTTCACCATTCAAAGAGAATAAACATGTTTCTCCAATTAAAAAAAGTAATATGTTTATGTCACCCTTGATCTGGGCTATATACATAAGCTGACGTGAGGCACTTCGTACATCCACACACAATGACACAGCCATGCTTTCCTGTGACAAAATACAGATATTTTGCAATAAATGGAAGCTTTAGATGTTAGCCCGGAGTATACTGCAGAATATCCTAGTGCATTATCCTTAAAGCATTTTGAGCACTCCTGACAGAATGAAGTTTTAAGGCCAAGGGATGGACAAAATAGATGGATACCACAGGGAGAACATTAAACTATGTTGAGAAGTCCTTCCAAGTTTTTCCCAATTCTTTGATTACCTGTTCCATTCTTTTTGGTTAAGGTCTGATTTGAAGTCCCCTATTACAATGGAAGTCCCTCTGGAAGGGTGTGCATTTGTCACTTATCCTTCGACGTTAATTGGTTATCAAAGCAATTTCTACTTTGAGGAATCTCTAGGATAAAGATAACAACAGATATCATGGCCACATGTGAATGGAGGGGAGAGTTGAGGGTTCGTCACTGCTTAGGAAATCAGCAGGCTTCTGTTCCGATTGGATGAAACCCCACAATGCTTAATGAGGATGGACATGCGTGCTTTCAAATGTGTTTATAAGTAATATGCAAATGGCTGTGGCTTGTACTGGCTTTCCAATTAGGATATTTGTTATGATTGATCATAGACATCCTGAAGTAGGGCAGGTAAGGTGTTGCTTGAGTCAGTGACTCGAATTCTCGTCAAGCATCCTGCATCTTCTGTGCCCTCTTTCACCATTCTCAGCGCGTCTGCTTGGGTCTCCAGTCCAGCCCACATTAGGTCACAAAATGGTGCAGAAACTCCAGGTGATAAAATGACTAGAAAATGAGAGCAAAGCAGCTTCTGTGTTCTCCTTTCAGAAAACATTAGAAATCAGGGCTACTTAATTACATCAGTGACAATATATGGAAGAAGTCAAAGATGTGAAATACACAAATAGCTGTCTGCGCTATTTTATGCAACAATACAAACATAAACATTTGAATTGCAAGGGAGCCAGACTCTCATCATTGCCATTGATGCTAGTACCAAGAGTGCAAAATGTGAGCTTGCCAGAAGAAAAAGAAGACACTTGTTGCAAGGACAGATTGTCACACAAGAATCTAAATTTCCTCCAGCATTTTTTACACAGTAAGTTTCTTTGTTTATTTGTGCTAAGAACATTAAATAACTCTAATATAAGGGTAATGGAAGCTCAAAAAATGACCTTCCAATTTGCCTTTGGACCTCCGAATACTTATTACTCAAAGTTTTAATTTTTAAAAGTGAAAACAATAAGAATGTAAGATGCTTTATATTTTGTTTATAGCTAGGCTAGTTCAACTATTGAGTTTATAATTCAGGGGCAAAGGGTGTAGGGACGAATGTTAGTTAATGACCTAAGTGATGCTTTAGAAAAGGCCAGACGGTTCCGTATCTTCTGTGTAAACCATGATAAAAAAATCGATGACCTCATCTCCATTTTAATTGTTGCTTCACTCAAGTTTCTCTTCCAACTGCTAAGCTAGCATGCCAGTGAAAAGACTATTGCCGAAAGTCTTTTAATAATAGATTAGCCTTCCTGCTAAACATGGAGACCGATGAAAAATGAATGTGTCAGTGGATTCTATGATCTAGACGGCATGGAATCTCAGAGAATATAAAAGGAAAGAAGCACAGCGGAGACAACAGAAGAATCTAAGTCATCTTTTAAAGACGCAATAAAAATAATCTGTATGTAGGGGAATTAGAGAGAGAGGGAGAGGGAGGGAAGGGAGAGACGGAGAAAAGAAATCTCTGACTGAGTTAAATATGGGTAAAATAGGTGTATGTAGTCACGTAATTCAAAATATAATTTTGATAATGAAAAATAGTGAGAGAACTTCTTCAATTGCTCTAATATTTTATAGTATGATTTTTGGTGATTATTTAGCAATTACTTGCAAGTTCCCTAGTCAGTGGGTTCCCCACTAGTCAAAATCTCTTGAAAGTCTGGTAGGTAAGCTTGATTTGCCCATCAACTTGCATAAATGTTATCCTCTGTATGTTAAAATGTACTAGCATAAAATGTGCTATAATCTTGGCCCCACAGCAAGTAATAATAATAGTTAGGCCCACATAATCCACTTGAAAAAGTGTAGATTGAAATTGTACTTGCTCTTCTTAAGCTTTAATTAACCATATTAAGACGTTAGACATAAAGTTATATCTGTTCAAAAACTGAACATTGGAATTGTGTGAGAAAAGGCAAAGACTGTAAAGTGTAGATAAATCTTCTGGTACTAAAGAACTTTATAATGAGGAGTTTTTATTTCTGTTTTAAAATATTAACAACCAGAACAAAAATATGAGATTTAATCAAATAAATAGGCAAGTGGATGAAACAACTGTAGGACATTTACACAATGGAATGCTACTCAGCCAAATGAAAGGAGAAAATTTTACCCTCTGCGACAGCATGGATGGACCTGGAGAACTTACGCTGAGTGAAATAAGCCAGTCAGAGGAAGACAAACACCATGTGATCTCACTCATGTGGAATCTCTTGAACGAACTGAACTAACAAGGAAAATGGGCCCAGACCCATAGATGGAGAGCAGGCTGACGGCTAGTGGGGGGAGGTGCTGGGGGTAGAGGGATTGAGCAAAAAGGAGAAAGGGCTCATGGACGTGGATGGCAGTGTGGTCATTGCTGGGGGAAAGGATATAGGGGACTAAAAGGCAATGTAAAAAATAATTTTTAAAACAAAATCAAAATACAAATTTTGTAATTAAAAAATGCAGTGCTAATAAACATGGTGAAATGCTGTGCGCTGAAGTTTCAAAATGTGAACTCACGGAAGTCTTAAGCTTTCGCATGCCAGTCAGACTTTCAGCCCTTATGTAAGTCTTACCAACGTCTCTGAAGTTCCTAAATTCATTTTCACAACATAAATCTGTCTGTCCCCAGGGGCAGAGCTTCAAAATTACTTTTAAAATAATTTTTAAAATTATTTTAATCTTAAATTATTTTATTTTGTTTTAAATTAAATTTTTATTTTAAAATAAAATTATCTTAAAAGAATTTAAAAAATAAAGCTACTTGAAATAATGAACTTCATGTTTTAAATAAAACAATTCTTTGTCATGAGTCGTTGCAGACTTTGAAGTGTCCTTTGAAATTCAATGGCATTTTGAAAGTTTTTAATTTTGCTTACCACTTTACTTGAAAGTGGAGTACTTAATATGATTAGTTTTAAAAACTAATAACAATGAAACAATTACTAACATTGAATTACTGCTTACTCGGTGCCAGAAAAATCTTCTAAACTACGTCCGTGACATAATTTACTCCTCATGCCGACTGAGAGACACCAGTAACCTGCCTATTAACTGATGAAGAGACGGAGGCGTGGAGGG
Organism: Anoura caudifer; assembly: GCA_004027475.1. Classification (NCBI taxonomy): domain Eukaryota; kingdom Metazoa; phylum Chordata; class Mammalia; order Chiroptera; family Phyllostomidae; genus Anoura; species Anoura caudifer. Next base: position 126,977 of record PVKU01004970.1, read on the forward strand.
TCATTTCGGGACTGGTGCTGTTTCAGTCTAACTTTCTCTGCGTGTCCCAACTTTTGCTCTTTCTAATCTAAAAGGTGAAGGTGGTACCGAGGCCTTGTACCTTTCCTAGGCCATCCAGGGAAGACTGGCTTGTGTTCATGGTACAGTGCAGTTTATTTAGGTAAAATGTTAACTAAAGATCAAATATTTTTGAGAAGAAAGTTTGAAGTGTAATTTGCAAAAGAACTGACATCAAAGCAACTCGAGACGGATAAAAGGACCTAACTACGATTTTCTCAGTGTGCAGTTACAAATGACAAGGGCGGGGTGATAAAATGGTGAAGACAGCAAAACCCAAACCAAAACCATGGCTGCACGTGAGGGCAGTGGAAAGACAGACCCCCCGTGGCGGAGGTGCATACTGGTTTTAAGTCTTTACTGACAACATAATTTCGGGCAAGTCTCTCGGTGAATATCATAAGTACCATCATCAGTTTTTGGAAACAATAAAAGTATCTTACTTGACAAACGAAAGTAAGAAAAAGATGGTGTCAATCTAAACACACAGTCATAATTGAAATGCAAGCCATGTGGAATGGGCTTTTAAAAACCACGCTAAGAAGTCTGCATCCAAAATCCAGGTTTGTTTTAAACCCGCGACGAGGATGATAAAAATGCCTTATCAGCAGGGTTTGGAGAACTGTTTCACTCTCGTTTGGTTGAAAGGCTCTGTGCTCCGTGTGGATTCTTCCATCAATACTTCCCACTAAACATTTTCTTCCAATTCAGTCTTTTTGGGAAGCTCTGTTATTATTATTTTTTTGTCATCATACCTTTTACACTTTATTTTGGCCTAAAATAAATGCCCTCTCCTCCCTCACCCCCATATTTAGATAATCTCTGCTAATCCTCCAGATTTAGGTCTGTGTACCCACATTCGGTTCTGGACCGAAGCCGGCTCAGACCTGGCCCTGTCTGCTCCCACAGCTCCTTCCTTCATATGGACACTCATCTCAGCACTTCCCCCTGCGAGACCTCGCTTTCCCCCCAGTCTTCCCCACTCCTTTATGCGATAAAGGAGATTTGTTCATTGACTTCATATTCGCAGAGCCTTGACGGTTTCTGGCACATAGCAGGTGCTGAATAATTGTTGAAGAAGTAAGGGAGGTACCAAGAGAAGATGACCCAAAGAGAGGAAGAAAATTGTGTAAGTCAGGAAGATGAGTACATTTCAACTCAGTGCTACTTAATTCCATTTTGATGCAATTAGTTCTTCTTGATTGTCTTGATTCCTTTGAATGCTCCATGTGATTCTAAAAGCAATTGGGTGAAATTTCCTTATGAGTTAGGAATAATATTATTAAATCCTGAAGTATTTCATGAAATTCAAGTGGACAAATACTGAGCAACTCATTTCCTCTGGAAAGTGGGCCTCAGTTCTTTGTTGTTTTTAACCTGAGTCAGAGAGAAAATAAAAATGTCAGGCAGGTGGGCACTTTTACTACTTGTGTGTGGCTCAGCCCAATATCGAATTTTTCTTACTTAAAGGCTTTCTGTTTCTGTAAAGCTCACTCGCCCTCCCTCACAGGGAGAAGCCCACCCCAGGGCACAGAGCGCCTAATCTTAGAATCTTAGAGAAGGGCGTTGAGCTGGCTGCCCAGGGAGGCTCGGGGCCTGCGGCCGAGAATCATTCGTCTTAGTCTGCCTCAGCAGTCTCCTCCTCTTAGACTTACTTTCTTTTCTCTTTGGCAAAAGCTACAGTCAATTTCTATTTTGTGATTATTGATTAGCGTTGTGCCAGGATATCTTTTTGGTGTTCTGGGTTTTTATTTATAAATCTATGGTTGCTCTTGGACATATGGCTATTGGACATTGCAAAATGCAATATTCCAATTTAAGATACATGGTAATACACTTGAGACTTTACTGTATGCTTCAAGTGGAAAAATTCTCTATGCTGAAATACTGAACTGCATACTTGTAGAAACTATGGAGTGATGAAAGGCAAGTATTTCAGTATTAACTTTTACGATTTCTAAAAAATGTAGGAGAATGATACAAAAGAGTATTATTACTTAAAATGGAATTACTTTCCCCAAATTAACTTATTACACCTAACTTTATTCCTAAAAAGGAGGTAACTAGCTATAAAAGGAGGTCACAGATGTGTACAATCAGGGTAGCGTTGTGCTGGTCAATGCTCGTATACTCGCAGATGAAGAGGGATGAGGGACAGTTAGTGCTTCCACTGTTAGGCTGATACAACAAATGCCGGCTTCTGTAGGCAAGGGAATGATATCGACCCGTTGCGAGAGAGCTGTTCATTTTAGTAGAACCACAATGAAATAGCATCATTCAGGTTCCACTGCTGTACCCGATGCATGCTGTATCAAGTTGTACTGAGCATGCAATCAGATTTTATTTTGCTGCCAGAATGAGAGTGTTCTTCAAAGTTAATTTGTCTCTAGGCTTTAACTCATGTGCACTAGAGATTCTCCCTAAACTGAATGATCTTAAGAACAGAATGCTTATTTATTCCTTGAATAACTCTTTAACAGTCTGACAAGTTGATTGCTATGCATGCAAGATATTCTCCTGAAGGAAAGAGTCCGCTCCATTACAATGTTGTTCAGTGGTGGTGGTAGAACAGGTGTCATGACACACACAAGTGTATTCTATACAGGAAATCACGTCCCCGGTGTGAGTTGGCTCTTTGGAGGCCGCCCAAGGCTACAGCGTGAGTAGGTCCTGCTAGGCGATGGGCAAGTTGTCAGTTTAACGGCAGCCCTCCCGCCATCCACGGCTCCCCTGGACTCTGCAGATGAGAAAAGCTGTAGTGGATTGCTCTCACTGCCTGAAGGATTCGAGCGGCGGAAGTGGAAAATACCCACTCTGGGTGTTGTAACTCCTGAGTTTATTGGTTGGCTCCATTGGGTGAAACCTGAAATCTGACAGTTTAATTTTAACGTACCTTTTCTTTGACTTTTCTCTGATGTCATCTTCCCAGGAAGTATTTCACTTCAGCCCTGGCTGTTGTGGCTCAGTAGATTGAGTGCCGGCCTGTGAACCAAAGGGTCGCTGGTTCGATTCCCAGTCAAGGCACAATTCTGCATTGTGGGCCAGGTCCCCAGTATGGGGCGTGTGAGAGGCAACCACACATTGATGTTTCTCTCCCTCTCGTTCTTCTTCCCTTCCCCTCTGTCAAAAAATAAATAAATAAAATCTTAAAAAAAAGAATGTCAATTCAATTTGACTCCAGTATGCAGAAGGTTCTTCTGATGGGATAAGTGCTTGGAGCTATTTTATAAGGTGTTTTTGGTTCACAAGGCAGAGGAAGAAAGGAAGCCCTTGACGAATACACGTCTGAGTCTGCGCCGTGCTTTGCGAACCCCTTTCTGTTTCCCTCCCGCCGTCTGTTCCTCCTGATACAGACTAAGCGCAGATGCAGCTCAGGCTGCCACCTGTCCCTTGTTTACTGGGGGTTGTTCCTTCTCTATTGTCTCATGTCCTTTACTACCGATAATTATAGAATGCTTATATTAGAATCAGATTGCCAGTGAAATATGATCCTTTATAAAAAATGAAAATTGGTGTGTTTGCTTTCATACAATGAAACCTCCTTGAAGAATGTATAGTCAGAACATAATTAGCTCCTGTGTTAAGAGTCTACCCTCAAAACACATATTGACTCTCTTATGAGGATGTGGCAGGCATTGGATTGGCATCTGGACTCGGAGGTGAGAGGTTCCCAAAGGTGCAGCTGCGCTTAATTTCCTTGTTCAAATAGCTCATACTCAGTGGGAGATGTGTGTGCGAGGTCCCAGAGGGGATTGTTTAAAGTGTCTTTGTGGAGCAGAATGAAATTAAAGGACCTGAGTGCTTCAGTTCTGATTAATCAACAAGTTGATAGGAAGGATTTTACTGCGAGTATGATTGGGTCTGAGGGTTCACGTGGTCAAAGGCACTCGGTAGTGAGGCAGAGACAGGCGACACCCAGGTGCTGTGTCTTCGCATGTTCGCAGCTAAAAGTCACTCTAATCCGTAGACATACTTGGAGGAACACACAGTACCAAATCAAAATTAGGCCGACTTAGATAGAAATGGAATGAATCTCCTAAGATATACTCGAGGACCCATCTAATTCAGTTGGGGGACTTCATTTCTGAAGGCAGCAGGCAGGACCTGGGTTAGGATCCCCTCTCAGCTGCCTCAGAACACTCTGTTCTTTGCTTGTCACTCTGTTTTCTGGGACTCAGGTTTTTTCATCTGTAACATAGAGGGGATCTTACCTGCAAAGTGCTTACCTTGCAGGATTACTGCTAGGGTTAGAGATAATATTTATAAGACATCTTATAAAAAGTATCTGGCATATGATGAGTGTTTATAAATAGTCCTTGTAATAAAAGTGCTTGAATAAATTGAACATTGTCAAAATTTTGTTAATGAATTGATGTGAAATGTTATTGGAATAATTTATATTCTCTTAATTTTATGATTTGAGAATACTTAAATTTGGCTTCTCTAAATGTAGGAAGTCCAATGTAAATCTTATATTACTTTAAATATATGTTAATCTGATAAGGGATAGAGAGATTCCACCATGTAGTTCATTGCATAAATTAACCTTCTAAGAAGAAGAATAAAACTTGGTATGTCAAATATTAAATTATTTACACTAGGTTGATTAAAGGATTGTTTAAAGAAAAGCCTTCAGCCCTGGCTGGTGTAGCTCAGTGGATTGAGCATGGGCCTATGAACCAAAAGATCATGGTTCGATTCCCAGTACACATCCCGGGGTTGCCAGCCTGTTCCTGGCAAGGGACACATGAGAGGCAACCATACATTGATAGTTCTCTCCCTCTCCCCTTCCCTTCCCCTCTAAAGATGAATAAATAAAATGTTTAAAAAAAGCCTTCAAAATAATCAAAATTTATTTTACAAGTTTGTCTCTGTGAGGTGAAACTATGTCGTCGAACAGTATTTTTCCGTTCACTATTATACAGTATAGTCTTCCTATCTCCAAATTCTAGCGTTACATGGACCGTCACATACCTTGTATGTTTTGTTTAATCAAATTAATGTTGCCTTTTATTACTTGTCCATTCAGAGAACAAAATATCAGCCCTGGTGTTAGGAAATCATTACTTTGTGTGAAGTATAACCTATGGGGGGATTTTCATTTATGAAGCTATTTATACTCGGCAGCAATCTGTGGAAAGGAAAGGTAGCAGTTCTCCTTTGGTCTTTTTATCACTTTCACTTTGACAATTCTCACCTCCTTAATAGTCTAAATCACAGGTTTCATCTCAAGGAATTACCTTTGCGGCTGTTGTTTTTGCCCAGGTGTGTATTCATAGTGTCTCGTTGTAGTGTGCTTGTGTGTGCATGCACATGTCAAATTCACGTGAATTTTAAGTCAACATACTTTCCCGGGACCTTTTCTCTGATATCATTCTTCGGCTGGATGTCCAGAGAAAGAGGCTTGGGAAACACACTTTGGTGGGTTAGGAGGCTATGCCCTGTAAATAAACACAGAACATAGTAAATAGGAAACCACAACATGTGTGCGATTGGGTGTACCGCAACACAGTGACCGCCTGGTGTGCTGTCAAACACCATGGGATTAAGGACATGGGACCCAACAAGAACCTGCCTCTTTGGATGCCAGTCACAAGTTTGGGGTGGCTAGACCTCCTGGACACTAGTCCTAGCATTCTCATGACCCCCACCGGGTCTGAGAATTCATTAGAACGACTGGGAGAACTCAGGGGAACACCATGCTTATGATCACAGTTCTGTTGCAAAGGTTGCAGCTCAGGACCCAGTAAGTGAAGAGACGTGCAGGTGAAGGCCTGGAAGAGTCTCGGGCACAGCACTTACAAGCTCTCTCCCCGCAAATAAGGGGCTGGTGTCCTCCAGGTACAGAGGTGTGCTCACCATCCAGCAAGTTCTGGTGTCCAAAATTTATATTGCGTTTGCACTTTATAGGCATGGAAAAACACTGCATTGCTAGCTACATAGTTGAACTCCATTTCCAGCTCCCCAACCCGCCACCTGCTCCGGGAGGCCAGGCTGGCTAAGGTCCTGGTTGCTCTTTCTGAGGGCCAGCCCCCATCCTGAGTAATCTCCCTAGTATAAACTGAGGTGTGACCTAAGAGGCTCACCAAAAACCAAGACTGTCCTGTGACTCATGTTCCCTACCAGGAACCTGGGACAAAGGCCAGTCAAATTCTTTAATATACAATAGTGATAATTTCATTATTAAATGTAAAGGTATGTACTTCATTTCAGTAGTACACATTTTCTCTTCTTGCTACCCAGTAGAAGTGTGGCTTACAAAATAAATGTTGGCCTTTGGAGAATGACTTTAGCAATCAACTTAAATGTGTTTGTAAGGTTATCAAACTTTTTGCCGATATAAGTTCTCTAAATTTTGTTTAAAATTGGAAATTTTTTTTTCTGTGTCATCATTTTATTTTATTTATTTTATTCTTTTTTTAAATTATATTTTATTGATTATGCTATTACAGTTGTCCCATTTTCCCCCCTTCATTCCCCTCCACCCTGCACACCCCTCCCACCCACATTCCCCCCTTTAGTTCATGCCCATGTGTCATAAGTTCTTTAGCTTCTACATTTCCCACACTACTCTTGCCCTCCCCCTGTCTATTTTCTACCTACCATCTATGCTACTTGTTC